>VZQC01011202.1:573039-623709 GCA_009823505.1 Rhizomys pruinosus | reverse complement strand
GAGTGAGTTCAAGGATAACGGGGGGAAAAGAGAGACCCTGTCTCAAAAAGACCAAAAAAAAAAAAAAAAGAACTCTGGTCCTCTGAAAGAGCAATAAGTGTTCTTCATTGCTGAACCATCTCTCCAGTCCCCCAAATTGGAGTTCTTAGAACAGGCTGATCTCATACTCCCCACACCCTGACTTATATTTAACCCAACACATAAAACATTTATCCTCTTAATTTTATAGATAGGGAAACAAAGACTCCAGATTTGGAAGTCACTTAAGATAATTCCAGCTTCTTTCCTGATGACTTTGGCGGGGCGGGGGGGGGGGAGATAATTCCAGCTGAGTTCAGGGTCTTCTCCATTTCTACTTCTCCATTCCCCATGGTGGGGGACATGAGTTCAACAAGCACTGTGGGGGGCAGAGGGGAAAACATGGGTAGTGATGATGATGATAGAGAGAAAGAGAGAGAGGAGAGAGACTGTGAGGGAGGCGTCTTCACTGTCTACTCTGTTCATCATCAGTATCAATAGCATCAGGGCTGGAGAGATGGCTCAGTGGTTAAGAGCACTGGCTGGTCTTCCAGGGAACCTGGGTTCAGTCCCCAGCACCTACATAGCAGCTCTCAACCTTCCATAACTCTAGATCTGGAGGAATCCTACACTCTCTTCTGGCATCCATAGGCACTTACATACATGCAGACAAAATACTCATACATGTAAAATAAAAATAAATAAATATGTAAAATATCAGTAGCATCATTACTCACTCCTCACTCCACATTTGCCTTATTATTGCCATCATCATCACCATCACTCTCATCACCACCATCAGTCACTATCATTACGATCATCACATCATTGCCATCCATCACCATCACTGTCATCATTGTCTTTACCATCACTGTGACCACAATCATCAATATTAATCCATGACAATCCTGTTATCACCACAATCGCCATCATTCTTATCATGACCATCGTCATCGCCAGCATCATCACCATCACTGTTATTTTATTTATTTTTATTTTATGTATATGAATGTTTTGCCTGCATGTATATAAGTGCATCATGTAAGCAATGTCCAAGGATGCTAGAAACTGGAGTTACAGACAGTTGTGAGCCACTATATGGGTGCTGAGAAGTGAATATGGGTCCTCTGCAAAAAATAGCATGTTCTTAACCACTGAGCCATCTCTCCAGACCACCAGCACGATCATTATCATCACCATCATCAGCATCAGTAGCAGCAGCAGTAGCACCAACACTGTCTTCACTATATTCATCATCATCACCACCATCATCACTATCACCACCATCATCATCATTACTGTTATTATCATTGTCACTATCACTGTCATCACCACCATCATCACCATCACTATCATCGTTATCATCATTACCATCATCATCATCATCATCATCATGCTCATACCATCACCACTATCACCACCATCATCATCACTATCATCATCATCATCATCATCATCCCTGTCTTCATCATCATCACCACTACCACCACCACAATCCCTCCATTCTCATGGTCTTCATCATCATCATCATGGTCACCACCATCATCACTGTCACCACCATCATCATCACTGTCACCACCACCATCACCACTATCATCATTATCATCCCTGTCTTCACCACCACCATCACCACCATCACAGTCCTTCCATTCTCATGGTCATCATCATCATCATCATGGTCACCACCATCACCACTGTCACCACCATCACATCACAATCATCATCATTATCCCTGTCTTCACCATCACTGTCACCACCATCACAGTCCCTCCATTCTCATGGTCATCATCATCATCATCATCATCACCACCATCACCACTGTCACCACTATCATCATCACTATCATCTCATCCCTGTCTTCACCATCCCCACCACATCCACCATCACAGTCCCTCCATTCTCATGGTCATCATCATCATCATCATCACGGTCATCTCCATCATCATTGTCATCACCACCACCACTACCATCACAGTCCCTACATTCTCATGGTTATCATCATCATCATCATCATGGTCACTATCATCACCACTGTCACTACCATCATCATCCCTGTCACCACCATCATCATCACTATCATCTCTGTCTTCACCACCACATCCACCATCACAGTCCCTCCATTCTTGTGGTCATCATCATCATCATCATGGTTATCACCATCACCACTGTCAACACCATCATCACTGTCACCACCATCATCATCACTATCATCATTATCATCCCCGTCTTTACCATCACCACCACATCCACCATCACAATCCCTCCATTCTCATGGTCATAATCATAATCATCACTCCCATCATCATTACTTGTCTTGCCAGCCCTTTCCTACCAGTCTGGGGCAAGATACACAGATGAGTTATTTGGATCACTTTTTTCCTCCTGAGTTAAGGCCTCCAGAACCCAGGAGTGGAGATTCCAGGGATCAAAGACTAGCCCTGACCCACACAAAAGACACCCCTGAGCAGAGTCCTGGGAGTCTTAGTTTTACCTCTCAGTGAAGCCCTGTTTGATGATGTCAGGAAGGCTAGGTCCCCTCCATGGTCTCTGTACTCCCCCATCATCTACCTGTGTGACTTTAGTGTGTCCCTGTGAGAACTGACATAGGTACTGACTAGAAAAAATACCTTGTAAACCTTAAGGTGAATCATGAGAGTCAGGGTCCATATATACTTTGAAGTAACCTTTAATTCATTTGGGGGAGTCCTTGAAAACTTGAGAAGCATTGGGTGTGATGCCTTTAATACCATCACTCAGGAGGCAGAGACAGGTGGATCATTGTGAGATCAAGGCCAGTCAGATCTACATAGGGCGTTCCAGGACAGTTGTGAGTGCAGGGAGACCCTGTCTCAAAAAAGGGAAAAACAAAAACCTGAGACTCCTTATGCAGACCGAAGGGGTCCATGCATAGGTAAGAGGGTCCATATACAAATGGATGAGGTCCTGGGGCTGGAGAGATGGTGCAGCGGTTAAGAGCGCCGACTGCTCTTGCAGAGGACCCAGATTCGATTCCCAGCACCCATATGGTGGCTAAGAGCCATCTCTAACTCCAGTTCCAGGGGAATCTGATGCCCTCTTCTGACTTCCATGGCATTGCACGACATGGACGCACCAACCTACTTGCAGACAGTACACTCATATACATAAAAATAATAAAGCCAGGCATCGTGGTGCAAGCCTGTATTAGTCACTTTCCTGTTGCTGTGATAAACTACCATGACCAAAGGAACTTATAAAGGAAGAGTTTATTTGAGCTTACGACCGGCGGTTCCAGGGAATGAGTCCATTGTGGCGGGAGGCGTGGCAGCTGGATCTGGAGCAGCAAACCGAGGGTCACATCTTGCAAAGAGCACAGGAAACACAGAGGGCAACTGTAGACCACAGAGGCTTGTTAAAACTCACTAAGCCTGCCCCCAGTGACACACTTCCCCCAGCATGGCCACACCTTCTAAGACCTCCAAAAACAGCACCACCAACTGGAGACTAATGTCTGAGTACTTAAAGCCTATGGGGGACACTCATTCAAACCACCACATTCCACTCCCTGGCCCCCATAGGCTTATGACCATATAAAATGCAAAATGCATTTAGTCCAACCTTAAAAGTCCCCACAGTCTTTACCAGTCTCAATTCTATTCAAAAGTCTATACTCCAAAATCTCTTCTGAGACACAAGCCAATCTCTTAACTGTAAGCTCCTGTAAAATCAAAAGACAAATTACATACTCCAAACATACAGTGAAACCAAATATACATTCCCATTCCAAAAGGGAGGAATAGAAGCATAGTGAAGAAATACTGAACCAAAACAAGACCAAAACCAGCAGGGCAAACACCAAGTCCAGTAGCTCCATGTGCAACTTCTGGGACTTTACTTCCAAAGGGCTTAGATGGCTCAGCTCTTCCAGCTTTGCTTGCAACATACATCTCTTTCTTAGGCTGGTACCACTCCCTGTATGCAGCTCTCCTTGGCAAATATCTCACAGCTCAAATGTCTTCTTGGGGTCTCCACTGCCAACCAGGCTTCACATTCACAGCTTCATGCAATGGCCTATCAGGGCCTTCTTTATTCAGGGATGCCCCTGCTGCACTCTGCCTGGCCTCAGCAGCTCTCTGAAACTGTGGAGGAAGAACTGATGACCGCTTCACTCTTGCATCCTTCATGCCTCTAAATCCAGCACCACATGAATGAAACTGCTGCAAGTTTGGGATGGACCCTGTCCTACTTCAGCCACATTCACAAATTTTCTCTGCCCTTTCAGTATTTTCCTTTAAAAAGTTGGAGGCTTAACTGGGCGTGGTCTTCCCCTGAAGGTACAGTTTCTGTTGTTTACTTATAAATCTCGAGACCTCTCCTTAATCACTTTATTTTTTGTTTTTAATATTTTTTTTTTGGTCTCCCTGTAGCCCCAGCTGTCCTGGAACTCGCCTTGTAGACCATGCTGGCCTTGAACTCACAAAGATCCACCTGTCTCTGCCTCCCAAGTGCTAGGATTAAAGGTGTGTGCCACCACGCCCGGCACCTTAATCACTTTAATCTCACTTTTTCCATTGTTTATTTGTAAATATCTAGGCCTCTTCTTAATTGCTTTAATCTCCTTATCAAAGGGATTCTCTGTTTCACCTGCCTTGGCCCCACCTTTAATCTTCCTAGTGCACTTTTCAGATCCAAACTGTATATTCTGCATTTCTTCCTGCCCCATCTGCTCTTTTTCACTGTAGATATGCACAATATTCACCATTAATAGCCACACCACCATTTCTACATTAGGCTGTCTTGAAATATCCACTGCCAAAGACATTAGTCCATTGCTTTTCAATTTAGCATCAGGCAAGCATTTGGGCTGTGGGCAAACTGTGGCCAGACTTTTTGATAAAAGATCCCAGTTGCTGCCTAAGTCTTTATTTTCCTCTGGAGCTCCATTTTTTGCAGCAATGCTTTCTTTCAGGCTTCTACTGGAATGGTCCATTAAACTCTGCTTACAGTAGTCAATAGCTTTTCTAGCCCAAAGTTCCAAAGTCTTACACATTTCTCCAAACACCCACATGGTCAGGTTCTTCACAGCCAACACCCCACTCTTGGTACCAAAATAACTGTATTAGTCACTTTTCTGTTGCTGTGATAAAACACCATGACCAAGGAACTTATAAAAGGAAGAGTTTATTTGAGCTTACAATTGATGGTTCCAGGGAACCAGAGTCCATTGTGGCAGGGGGCATGGTGGCTGGGGCTGGAGCAGCAAGCCAAGGTTCACATCTCGAAATGAGCACAGGAAGTGGAGAGAGAGAGAGAGAGAGAGAGAGAGAGGAGAGAGAGAGAACCGAAAGGATTGTTAAACTCACTAAGCCTGCTCCCAATGATGTACTTCCTCCAGCATGGCCACACCTTCTAAGACCTTCCAGAACAGTGCCACCAACTCGGACAAAATATCTGAATACTTAAATACTATGGAGGACATTCTCATTCAAACCACCACAATGCCTTTAATCCTAGCACTTGGGAGGCAGAGACAGACCAATCTTTGTGAGTCCAAGACCAGCCTGGTCTACAGAGTGAGTTCCAGAACAGCTGGGGCTACAGGGAGACCCTGTCTCAAAAAGACCAAAAAAAGAAAAAGAAATAATAAATAATATAAAATAAAAACAAGTGGATGAGGTCTTTAAAAAAGGAACAGTCTTTATATCATGTGAAGCCTTTTAAACACATTCTGGAAGGTTTGTCTTGAAGCCAGGTCCCTAGACAGGTTATAAAAAAAGTGTGCCACCACACCCTGCCTAAGAGGGATTTTTTTTTAAAGCAAAAAAACAAAAAAAAAAAAATGCAACATCCTAAAATACCCAAAATTTACTAGTAATACAAATTTCTATAAAGTTTGCTGTGCTACCATACTAAGGAAATTAAAGAAACCATTAAATATTTAGGAACACTGAACATCAAAAGATTTAAAACCTAACCGTATGTAGTAGCCCCTCACAAAAAGCTACAAACCTGTATTTCTTTTTTGTCTTTTTTGAGACGGGGTCTCCCTATAGCCCCAAGCTGCCCTGGAACTCACTATGTAGACCAGGCTGGCCTCGAACTCACAAAGATCCGCCTGCCTCTGCCTCCCAAGTGCTAGGATTAAAGGCGTGCGCCACCGCGCCTGGCTCAAACCTGTATTTTTTAAAACAGTATTTTTCTCCACAAAGAATCTCATCGGCTATACAAAAAAATCTGTACAGTCTTTTTTTTTTTTTTTTTTTTTTTTTTGGTCTTTTTCGAGACAGGGTCTCCCTGTAGCTCCAGATGTCCTGGAAACAGTTTTTTGTTTTTTTTTATACACTGATGCTAATGTTGAGCTGCACTTGAATTTCACATTCTTAGCAAAACAATTGCCCAAGCAAGCATACACCCCACACAAGTTACAGGACAGCATGGTGGCACAGGCTTTTAATCCTAGCGTTTGGGAGGCAGAGGCAGGTGGATCTCTGTGAGTTCAAGGCCAGCCTGGTCTACAGAGCCAGTTCCAGGTCAGCTGGGGCTAAAAGGAGACCCTGTCTCAAAAAAAGACCAAAGAAGAAGAAGGAGGAGGAGAAGAAAGAGAGAGAGAGAGAGAGAGAGAGAGAGAGAGAGAGAGAGAGAGAGAGAGAGAAAAGGAGGAAAAAGAAAAGGGATTTTTATTGGTGAGGCTGGCTAGTACTTGCAAAATGCCTTGCAACGTATTCACGGAAGTGAAGGGTTTGGTAAGGATGCAGGATTGTGTGTTTCAGAACCGACTTACACCGACAAGGACAAGGAAGATGATCTGGGCACAGCACACCTCCCTGGAAGTCACTGACGTCAGGAATGCAGCCACACCTGCACTAGCAGCAGGTGGGAGCCCAGGAGAGGGCGGAGCCGTAGGCCAGGGCTTGCGCCGCGTTCGGTTGCCGCCAGGGGCAGCACTGAGGCACCGGCCGGGCCTCCCCCTCCCCTATCTCCGCCCCCCGCCCTCCGGGCTCGCGCTCCCCGGAGCCCCGCAGACCCCGCTCCGCCCGTGCCCCGCTCTGCACCCAGGCTCCCGGCCCGGTCCGCCCCTCTGCCCCTCCGCAGGGCCATGGGGGCATCCCCGGGCTACCGACCCTCGGCCTGGGTGCATCTCCTGCACCAGCTGCCCCGCGCTGACTTCCAGCTCCGCCCGGTGCCCGGCGCGTTCGCGCCCCGAGATCCAGAGTACCAGCAGGTGGGACCACACGCCAGGCAGGGGCCAGGTCCCCAGGGAGCAGGAGGCTGGGTCACAGCTCCTGCGTCTTGGAGGCTGGGGATCCGATCTGGACTTGGGTGTACCTGGAGAAGACAGAGGTAGGGCGCGCAAACCTGGAGGCTTCCTTAGGACTCCGGCAGGGGATGATGCGGATCCCTCGCTCCCTAAATAAGCGAGAGCTGGGAGGGGACCCCAGAGTCCTGACTGGGAGTGCACAGGGCCCCAGCATTCCTGTTTCTGAGCCCTGCCTGGGAAAATCAGCCTCTGGGGTCATCTGAGGAAAGGTCCACCCTTAGGGTCCTAAAGGCGAAACCCCGCCCCCCATAGGGTCCCAGCAGGTAAATATGTTCCAGATTAGGTGGAACCCCAGAGGACCTCATCGTGGTGGAGAGGGGGAAGGCTGGAGTGGGAGAGGCGGTCTGGGACAGGGATTGATATCACCAAACAGGAAAGAGAGATTTTAGGGCCAGGCTGGGGAAATGAGGTAAGGATACCGGGTGTTTTCCACCAGTCCCAGGTCAGAAGGGATTGTTGGGGCGCCAGAGAGGGTCGCGTGGAGACGGAATAAGGTTTGGGAAGCTATCCGAGGATAACAGGCCTGGATCCCAGAAGCATGAAGCTGGTGTGGGAACCTCACAGTATTGGGGGGCCCGGGCAAAGGGGCCCAGCTGCAGCTCCAGCCGGGAGAGATGAAAAGAGCTGTCCCCTGACCCAGTTTAATTCAAGTCCTTGACTTTGAGATTAATGAGGAGAAAGGCTTGTCTGAGCTGGGGGCCGGGTGGGGGGCTGGGAGTCCATCCTGGCCTCTGCCCGGATGGTCTGAACCTTTGCTCTGAACCTTTGCGTCTGTCCAAGGTGGCTTCTGGGAAAGGGGCCGGGGATTGGGAGAGCTTCGAGGGAGGGGGGTTCCCAGGAAAGTAGGAAGGGGGAATGTGTGTTGTGCGCTTGCTATTTGGGTCACGGCTGGTACAGCCTGAGCAGCTCCTCCCTGCCCACTCCACCGCCTCCTCTCCCCTCCAAACGGGGACCGCCATCCCCTCGCCCTCAGCGGCTTACACAATCACAGCCTCCAGCCGGTCCCACCCAGACTCACAGAGCTTATGGCTCTGGATCCACAGGGGATACCAATACACACCTTATCGCCACCACCGCCTCCCACCACCTCCACAGGCTCCATCACAGCTACAGATGCTTAGAAAGGTTCACTCAGCCCAGTCCTCAGCTTCGGAGTCACGGCTGGACATGCACAGTCCCACCCCCAGGACGTTGCCCTTCCCAGAGCTGACCACCGGTGAGCACAGGGGCTCACAACAGGAGAGACCCTGGGGCAGATCCACAGAACACAGCTGCATATACACAAGCACACTCATGTACCTATGCACACATTTACACACATGCACACGACTATATATGCATACATACCCATGCACCATGCATACATACACATTTACTCTCACATATGCACACGCACTCAGACACTGTCCAATACCATTCACTGACTCAAGCAGCTGTGTTCAAAAAACAGTATTCTCTGACATACAGACATAGTGTGCCACACACACACACACATCCCTCACACTATACCTCCATCCTCTGGAAGGCACATTCACAGCCAGATGCACAAACACTGCACACACTTATCACTCGTACAGGTGATGTACAGGACACAAAGATGTGCTGTGCTTGAGAGACAGTAGTCTCCAGGAGGACAGCACTGTGATGTTGCACGCCACACTGTCCGTGCACACTGCTGTGTGGCTCCGGGCAAATCCTGTCTAGCTCTGGGCCTCTGGACAGACAGGTGACACAGATCTCCTGGAAGACTTTACCACAGGCAGAGCCCCAGTAATCTATAATTTTTCTTTGATGCATAATCTCACTCTGTAGCTCAGGCTACCCTGGAACTGGTTATGCAACTTAGGCTGCCCCTGAGACTTGTGGCAATCTTCCTGCCTCAGCCACCTGGAGTGCGAGGTCTACAGGCAGGTAACACGACACCTAGGTCAGGGCGGCACTGTGCTGCATGCAAGGTGTTCAGACATGCCCTCTGCCCTCCCTTCCTCCGGTTCCTGCTTCTGGCTACTGCTACCACCTGGCTCTGTCTGTCTCTTTTCTCTCTGGCTCCCTCCCCGTGCCTCTCCCCCTCCCACCTCCTTCCTCCCTCATCTTTCTCTGAGTTGATCCTCTGGTGCTTGGGGTTTTCGTCTTATCTCTACACTTCTCTTTCTTGGCTTTCTTTCCATGCCTGCTTCTTTCTGTCTCTATCTCTCAGTCTCTCTTGGTCTTTCAATAATATCTCTTGTCTGTCTCCTTCTTTGCTTTCCCTTCCTTGTCGCCATCTCTGAGCCTTACACACACACACACACACACACACACACACACACACACACACACACACGAGTCAGAGCACCAGCCCTGGGGTGACAGACACAGCTGTAGTGAGTGTATAACTCAGCACAGCAGCAGGGAGACAGGGGTGAGGATGGAGCCTCCCATGCTTCCCCGAGGCACAGGAATGGGCACCCTGCCTACCTCCTGAACCCACGGAGTTCAGGGAGAGCAAGTCATTGGGAGATGTTTCATTCCAGTTGCCTGGGTGTGGGGAGGAGGAATCCAAGGCTGAAAAAGCAAGAAGAGCCCTAATGAAGATCACACAGCTCCTGAGGACAACATGGCTGGAACCCAAGGCTTGGGGCCCAAATTTGGACTTTCCCTCCGTTAATCTGGCCCTAAGAGCAGAAGTAGACTCGACAGACAGTTCGACCTGTCTTTCCCTGAACAACACCAGCTCTGGGCTTCCCTGAGTTGGGCTGCTCTTGGCCCATCCAGCCAAGGAGGAACAGCAATGTTTGCCTGGGTCAGGAAGGCACCCTCTGAGGCTTCTTGTCACCTTTTCGTAGGCCCTGCTGCTGGTGGTGGCCTTGGCGGGCCTGGGTTTGGGCCTGACCCTCATCTTCATCGCTGTCTACCTCATCCGATTCTGCTGCTGTCGTCGCCCAGAGCCCCCTGGGGCCAAGAGCCCCCCACCCGGGGGAGGCTGTGTCACCTGGAGCTGCATTGCTGCCCTTCTCGTGGGCTGGTAATGGGGCCCCAGGGTGGATGGGGAGTGGGAACATGGTTCCTTTCACTCGGTCAGCCCTCCTCAGGATATCCTGGGGTATGGGTCCAGGAGGCAGAGTCCTTAGGCACTGAGGGGGCTTCCTACTTGGTGGGTAGAGAGACAGAAGCTCAACAAGAATGGCGGCAGCCAGCCTGGGAGTAGAAACGAAAGCTGCAGACAGGTTTTGGGGTGTCAGCGGGCCTCCTATTGGCCCAGCAGTGCCACCTAGGGGAGTGGGATGTACTCTCTAGACCTCAGTTTCCACTTCTGTAAAGTGGGTTTTGCAGTACCACCTAGTCATGCTAAGGGCGTGTAGTGCCCAGCTCACAGGTGTCCTTTGTGTTAACCACTGATGCCGTTCATTCATTCATTCATTCATTCATTGAGCAACTGTTCCAGACAGCGAATACACCAGCCCAGGTACTCCTGCAGTGCGGTCAGGGTTCCCATTGGGGGGAGATGGGCCCTACAAAGTCACAACAAGGAGCACCTACTCGGCCCCCACATATGAGCTGGCTCTGATTGCCTTCCTTTGTCAGCACTGGGCTCGAGGTTGCTGTGCCTGATTTTGAATGAGGGAGGCTTAGAGACTGAAACAGGCAGCTTTTCAAGGCCACAAGGCTTAAGAGACAGGTGGAGTTTGGGGCTCAAGTTAAAGACTCTGAGCCCTCAGGGGGGCTCCCTTGGAGCTTTGGCGACCTTGATGTTTATCGAGAGCTGGCTCTGAGTCAGCCCCAACTGAGCCAGGGATAGACAGTTAGGTGACTTATGCCACAGATAAGAGGACTCAGGACTTGAGGGGCCTAGACCTGCTGGAGACCCCACGGATGGCTGCTGGGGGCCGTGAGGACTGTTCTGACTCCCCCAGCCACCTGGGAGTGTGGCCTGGAACTGGTCACCGCAGCCTGAGCTCTGGGACACCCTTCCTCACTGTAGGGAGAAGAGGGTGTATGTTTGGGAGTATCTGGGGGCTGGGCGCTCTGTATCCAAGATGCTTTCTCATCAGAATGGGGGTGGGTGGGGGAGGTGACAAAGGCCCAGTCGGGGAGAGAGACAACCCCAGCCCCCTCAGGGCCTGGGAACAAGAGGAGCTTTGTAGGGTTCTGAACAATGGGGCAGGGGCACTAGGCTCCCATCCAAGGGACGTGAGTGGGGGCCTGCACAGCCCAGGGCTGGGAACCATGAGGGCGTCAGGCTCTCGCCCCCTTCAGAGTGGGGCAAAGACTGGGGGAGGGAAGTGGATCCCCATATTCAAGCTCCACAATAGAGGTCTGTGTGTTGGCTGGGCAGGGACAGGGGCCCAGCTCCTGGCTTGGCCTCCAGCCCTCCCTCCCACACTCTTTCTCTTCTCCAGCTGGCCAGATGCCTGGATCCCTGGGCAGGGTAGAGAAAGGCTGAAAGCTCCAGGCACAGTGTCCCACACAAAAGGATGGAGGCTAAGGACCCTGTGCCCCTAAGAACCTCCAACAGGCAGTGCCAGGGGACACCTGGGCTGGGAAGGGACAGGTGTTGAACCTAGTGATTCCGAAGATGCTTGGCACAGGATGCAGGAGATAGATGTGGGATGACCATTAGGGAACGAGAACCTCTTATCCAGGACTGGCAGAGCCAGGATTCTGCTCTGGGGAGATGCAAGTTAAATCTGGGGGCTCCTTCTCTGCCACTCCACCCACCATTAGCATCACAATGACGTATCTCCAGCTGAGGGAGGGAGGCCTTCAGGTTACCTTGGCAACTGGTGGCAACCAAACTAAAGCTATTCTTTTTCCCATGGAGGGATGAACCAATGGGGTGGGTGCAGAGTGGACAGGGAAATGAAGAGGAGTGGGGGGGGTACATGTGGAGGGATGGTCTCCCCCCTCCCCACCGGGGTCCCAGCCCTGTTGAGATTTCTTCTTTCTTCTCCTCCCAGTGTGGGCATTGGCATTGGTTTCTATGGCAACAGTGAGACCAGTGATGGGGTGTCCCAGCTCGGCTCAGCACTGCTGCACGCCAACTACACACTCAGCACCATTGATGACTTGGTAAGAGGGTCAGCCACTGGCCAGACCCCAGACCCATGGCTGGATTGGTCCCCACATGGGGATAAGGTCCCCCACTTAGCAATAAAAAGGATAAAAGGGATGTAAACTCAGAGCAGATCCCAGGCCCGAAACTTAATCCCCAGACTCAGACCTGCAGACTATGGACCATACATACCTGATGCTGGCTGCCTGGACTCAGACCCGCAGACTATGGACCACACATACCCCCTGCTGGCTGCCCAGACTCAGACCCGCAGACTATGGACCACACATACCCCCTGCTGGCTCCCCAGACTCTGCAGACTATGGACCATACATACCCCGTGCTGGCTCCCCAGATTCAGACCTGCAGACTATGGACCATACATACCCCCTGCTGGCTCCCCAGACTCAGACCCACAGACTATGGACCATACATACCCCCTGCTGGCTCCCCATACTCTGCAGACTATGGACCATACATAACCCCCTGCTGGCTCCCCAGACTCAGACCTGCAGACTATGGACCATACATACCCCCTGCTGGCTCCCCAGACTCAGACCTGCAGAATATGGACCATACATACCCCCTGCTGGCTCCCCAGACTCTGCAGACTATGGACCATACATAACCCCCTGCTGGCTCCCCAGACTCAGACCTGCAGACTATGGACCATACATAACCCCTGCTGGCTCCCCAGACTCAGACCTGCAGAATATGGACCATACATACCCCCTGCTGGCTCCCCAGACTCTGCAGACTATAGACCATACATACCCCCTGCTGGCTCCCCAGATTCAGACCTGCAGACTATGGACCATACATACCCCCTGCTGGCTCCCCAGACTCAGATCTGCAGACTATGGACCATACATACCCCCTGCTGGCTCCCCAGACTCTGCAGACTATGGACCATACATACCCCCTCCTGGCTCCCCAGACCTGCAGACTATGGATCATACATACCCCCTGCTGGCTCATCAGACTCAGACCTGCAGACTATGGACCATACATACCCCCTGCTGGCTCCCCAGACTCTGCAGACTATGGACCATACATACCACCCTGCTGGCTCCCCAGACTCAGACCTGCAGACTATGGACCATACATACCACCCTGCTGGCTCCCCAGACTCTGCAGACTATGGACCATACATACCCCCTGCTGGCTCCCCAGACCTGCAGACTATGGACCATACATACCCCTGCTGGCTCCCCAGACTCAGACCTACCCCTTCTGGCTCCCCAGACTCTGCAGACTATGGACCATACATACCCCCTGCTGGCTGCCCAGACTCTGCAGACTATGGACCATACATACCCCCTGCTGGCTCCCCAGACCTGCAGACTATGGACCATACATACCCCTGCTGGCTCCCCAGACCTGCAGACTATGGACCATACATACCCCCTGCTGGCTCCCCAGACCTGCAGACTATGGACCATACATACCCCCTGCTGGCTCCCCAGACCTGCAGACTATGGACCATACATACCCCCTGCTGGCTCCCCAGACCTGCAGACTATGGACCATACATACCCCCTGCTGGCTCCCCAGACCTGCAGACTATGGACCATACATACCCCCTGCTGGCTCCCCAGACCTGCAGACTATGGACCATACATACCCCCTGCTGGCTCCCCAGACCTGCAGACTATGGACCATACATACCCCCTGCTGGCTCCCCAGACCTGCAGACTATGGACCATACATACCCCCTGCTGGCTCCCCAGACCTGCAGACTATGGACCATACATACCCCCTGCTGGCTCCCCAGACCTGCAGACTATGGACCATACATACCCCCTGCTGGCTCCCCAGACCTGCAGACTATGGACCATACATACCCCCTGCTGGCTCCCCAGACCTGCAGACTATGGACCATACATACCCCCTGCTGGCTCCCCAGACCTGCAGACTATGGACCATACATACCCCCTGCTGGCTCCCCAGACCTGCAGACTATGGACCATACATACCCCCTGCTGGCTCCCCAGACCTGCAGACTATGGACCATACATACCCCCTGCTGGCTCCCCAGATTCAGACCTGCAGACTATGGACCATACATACCCCCTGCTGGCTCCCCAGACTCAGACCTGCAGACTATGGACCATACATACCCCCTGCTGGCTCCCCAGACTCTGCAGACTATGGACCATACATACCACCCTGCTGGCTCCCCAGACTCAGACCTGCAGACTATGGACCATACATACCACCCTGCTGGCTCCCCAGACTCTGCAGACTATGGACCATACATACGCCCTGCTGGCTCCCCAGATTCAGACCTGCAGACTATGGACCATACATACCCCCTGCTGGCTCCCCATATTCAGACCTGCAGACTATGGACCATATATACCCCCCTGCTGGCTCCCCAGACTCAGACCTGCAGACTATGGACCATACATACCCCCCTGCTGGCTGCTCGGCACCATGCAACCTTGACCTACATCTAGAGCAGGCTGAAACTCAGAAGACTCCATCCAGCCCCAGCCTTGGACGTCAACTTGTAGCTCAAGCCAAGGACCAAGTACCATGGAGCTCAGTCCCTGCCCTCAGACCGGATCCAAAGCTACAGACCCCATCCTTGTCCCAAATGCAAGCTAAGAGAACCCTCCCATGAAATCTTGTTTTCAGGATTCCAGAACCCAGGGCTGAAATGTAGCCCCACCTCCAAGCTTAGGGTTCATGTCCACGTGTGTGTCCTGGACTGAAGAAGCAGACTTCAGAACCCAGACTGGGAAAGGAAGATTCCACCTTGGCTTAATTTCAATTATGTGGCTGGGATCTTTACCTAGGACTCTAGCCCCTGACCATCCAGAGCTCCCAATAGGAACCCAGAGCCCTACCTTGAATACCCCTTTCCTCAATCTTCAGGTACCCTAGACCCCAATCTCAGGTGCCTGACACTGTTCACTCCTGTTTCGTGATCCCCAAGACCCTGTACCTCAACCCTGGCCCCTCCCCAGGTGCTGGAGACAGTGGACCGGCTGGGTGAGGCTGTGAGGACAGAGTTGACGACCCTGGAGGAGGTGCTAGCAGAGCGCACTGAGCTGGTGGCTGCTGCCCGGGGTGCTCGGCGCCAGGCTGAGGCTGTGGCTCAGCAGCTGCAAGGGCTGGCCTTCTGGCGGGGAGTGCCCTTGAGTCCCATGCAGGTGGCCGAAGATGTGTCTTTTGTGGAAGAGTACAGGTTAGAGAAGGCTTTTCCCACTCTTTCAGCAGTGGGGGGTGTGGTCTCAAATTGGGTCTCTTGGGGGGAAGCCATTCATTTGTTCCATGGAAGGGAAGGGAGGCTACTGGTGGGTGGAAGCATTGTATGGCTTACCCCACTGTGGAGAATCACACAGTTCTGAATGTCAATAATGATGCGACTGATACACCCAGCTGTGAGGAGCTGTACAGAGTGACTGAAGACCCATCCTGATACGCACAGATTCACCTCCTCTGCCATAACATCTTTCATTTACTCATTACTAGCCATCCCATCAAGTCACAGCTGCTCCAGGACAGTAGCAAACCCACATCCTGGATCACCCATGTGATACCCATATTTACTGAGCAAATTCCTGAGCCTATTTTGGGACAGCATATAGGATTAGAAACCTCAGCTTCAGGGGGCCGCTTCTTACCCATGCATCCTTAAATAAGTTACTTTCTAGCTCTGTGCCTCAGTTTCTCCACCTGAAAGTGAGTCCTATTACGCATAATTCAAAATTCCCTCATTGGATTGTAGTGCATGAGTTAGTAACTTTGAGTGTCTGAGATGAAGAGAACACAGTGATGGTGTCAGGGGAGTGCAGACGTGCCAGGCGAACAGAGCGAGCAACACAGGAAACCCTCACAGGGGGACTCTTGTCCAATGGGAGGCCAGGAAGAAACAAGTTCAGGGAGCCTGGTGGTACAGGCCTGTGACCTCAATTATTCAAGGGGCTGAGGCAGGAGAATCTGAAAGCTCAAGGCTAGCTTGGGCTACAGGGTGAGTTCAAGGCTAGTACAAACACCTCGGTGGGAACTTGTTGCAACATAAAAAGTAGAGGGTTGAGGATATGTATAGGGGTAGAGCACCTGCCTAGACTCTACCAGTGAGGGGCAGAATCCCCCAGTGAGGTGTGGTTCACTGGAAGAGCTCCTGCCTAGAATCCCCCAGTGAGGGGCTGGGGTGTGGCTCAGTGGTATCCTGCCTAGAATCCCCCAGTGAGGGGCTGGGGTGTGGCTCAGAGATCAAGTACTTGCCAAGCATATATGAGGCCCTATGTTCAAGCTCTAGTAGCACTACCAAAAATAAATAAATAGCAAAATATACAGTGTGACAGTAGGTGGTGAGAGTTTGGAGAATATTAAATAGGAAGGGATTGGCTGGGAATAGGGGGCAGGCAGTTTATGTCTACAGGGCTATACTGAAAAGGTGAGACTTGAGGGGAAGGGACAAATCATGCAGCCTTCTGGGACAGCCACCCTTCCCACCAGCCAACAGCACTATGTTTTATTCACTTATGATTATTTTGTTGTGTCTTTCATTCAGAGATACCCTCTGGTTCCCCTTCCCCTCTGCAGGAGGCTAAAGCAGTCTTAGTCCTGGGTTCTGTGTTCCTTGGTGCAGGTAGCTGAGGCTGGAACAGTCCCAGCAGACGGTGCACAGTGAGGCATCAGACAATGGGAGACAGACAGGTCTGGGTCCGAGGGCCACCAGGTTCTGTGTCATGGCCAAGCCCAGGGTCACACAAGCTTAGGCCTTGGTGAGGGTGGTAGAAGCAGCTGTGCATTATGAGGACAATGCCAGGCAGATGCTCTGTATGGCTTCCTGGCACTCGAGAGCTCCTTGACAAATGTAGGGCCATGGGGGACAGTCTGGGGACAGAGTCAGGGACAGGGGCTTTGGGAATGTAACTCAGTTACCACAGCTCCATGGAGACCACTGAGGATGACAGCATTTATTGGGCATTGACGTGACGAGCACTGAGTCGAGACCTCCTATGCCTCCTCCCTTGCAGTCCTCCCTTGCGTGGCATTTGAAGCCCCCTCACTAGTGGTCTAGTTCACATTAACTGCACCCACAAGTCCAAATGCCTTCACTAATGTGTTCACTCATCTGCCTGGCAGCAATTCTTTCAAGTTGGTACTGTTTCTGTCCTTCACATTACACATAGGGAAACTGAGGCCAAAGGTTACATGGTTAGTTGAGACCCAGACACTATCCCCCTGGGTTGTGTGATAAGGTTCTGGGTGACTGACAGCCCTGCAGTGCTGGGCTGGGATCCTGCTCAGCAAGGCCAACTCGGCTTCACAATCACAGAACTCCTGTGAGGTTCGGTCAGCTTCGGTCTCAGGGGCTCCAAGCCCAGAACTGTGCTGCTGGCTCTCCAGCGCTCCTGTGCCCTGAGAACTGTGCTGCTGGCTCTCCAGTGTTCCAGTGCCCTGTCTGTCCATACACTACGTCACAGATATGCTATCATTGGCTTGGGGGTTGGGCAGCAGGGAGGCTGCAGGCCAGGTTGGGCTGGGGTGAATGGGAGTGTGCTGGTCCCCTGAGGCTTCCCGCCTCTGTCCTTTTGCCTGCAGGTGGCTGGCCTATGTCCTGCTGCTGCTCCTGGTGCTTCTAGTTTTCCTCTTCACCCTGCTGGGCCTGGCGAAGCAGAGCAAGTGGCTGGTGATCCTGTGAGTCGCACACACAGTGCGCAGGGGAGGGCCCCTTGCCAGGCTTCTGGGGGGCTCCCTGCACCCAGCAGCTTCTCTTCCCAGGACCTCGTCTGGTCTCAGCACATGTGGCATGTATCCAGGCTGAGTGGGTTGGACAGGAGACCAGCACAGTCTGTGGAAGGAGAGGTGCACTGAGCTTTGGCTGGGTGGGGGGGGGGGCGTAGATTAGAATTGGCTGGAAATAGGCAGGTTTCATAGCATGAAGCATGCCACAGTTATGGGAAAGACATGGGTCATGCTCGCAGTACAGGTGAGGGCCTCATGTGCACATTGAAGGACATGCTCGCTGGCTCCCTCAGTGACCACAACAAACCCCTAAAGGAAGTACCACCGGGTCCCCTGCATGGCAGGGGAGGGAGTCCCACAGAACCTACACTCTTACTGAACGGCTGCCTGCCAGGCACCCCTTTTTGTATTTCATGGAACCTTCACTCAGTCTCCAAGGGAGGTAGGCACTGTCCCCTGTTCCACAGTGGAAGGAGACTGGAGTTCAGAGGGGCTAAGCCACTTATTCAGGGCCACACAGCCGAGCCAGGGAGTCGAGGCACTGGGACACAAATCCAGACTCTCAGTCACTAGAAGAGTCCTTCCTTCCTTGCTGTTCTGTCCACTGCCTGCCACCTCCCCCAGGGAGATTTCTAGACACTGCTTTCAAGGCCTCCTGGGAGACTTGGACATGGATTAAAAACAACATTCCAGATAAGCGATTGTGGGGCTGCAGGGCCAGCCCTTCGTTCTACGCACAGCTGCCGCTCTCCCCAGCCACCCATGACCCCGAGTCTCCCCCCCTCTCACAACCCTAGGAAAACTCTGCCCCCAAACAGTCTGCACACTTAAACCTTGGAGGTGGAGGCCACAGAGAGTAAACAGCTCAACAGACATGTGGGTGGACCGGGGAGTTGGCTCAGGATGAAATGAAATCCTAGGAAATTCCATCCAGGGGTAGACGTGGCCTCACAGGGTCCAGGGGTAGACATGGCCTCACAGGGTCCAGGGGTAGACGTGGCCTCACAGGGTCCAGGGGTAGACGTGGCCTCACAGGGTCCAGGAAGAGCTTGGACGCTGGCTGCTGACCTACCAGCCAAGACCTTTCCCTCTCCTTTTCCAGCTGTTCAGCGTGATGTCAGCCAAGGGCCTTCCCTGCCTTTCATTCCTGTGCCTGACTCTAATGCTCTAGGGAGACGGGGGAGGGTTGTGGTGGGATCTGGGGTGTAGAAAGAGGCAAGGCAGAGTTATGAAGGGCCCTGAGTCCACCCCCTGCCCCACTCTAGGATGACCGTCATCAGTTTCCTGGTGCTCGTCCTGAGCTGGGGCTCCATGGGCCTAGAGGCTGCTACAGCTGTGGTGAGTGTGAGGTGATAGATTGAGGAGCCTGGGATCCTGGGGTGAGTGTTACCTAATCAGGGGCCCTGGGACCTGGGGTGAATGTTGCCTAAGCATTCCTTTAAGTCCTCAGGAGGGACTAGGTGGACATAATCATAGTTCCAGAGTTCTGACCTGATTTGCTGGATCCTCGGAGAGTAGAGGCTGGGGTCTAGACCCCTGGGTCTGAGGGAGGAGGGCTGGGGCCTGGACCCCTGTGTTCTGAGGGAGGATGGCCGAAGTCTGGACCCCTGGGTCTGAGGGAGGAGAGCTGGGGGCTGGACTCCTGGGTCTGAGGGAGGAGGGTGGGGTCTGGACCCCTGGGTCTGAGGGAGGAGGGCTGGGGCCTGAACCCCTGAGTCTGAGGGAGGAGGGCCGATGTCTGGACTCCCAGATCTGAGGGAGAAGGGCTGGGACATGGGCCTCTGATTTCTGTGGACATGTGGGATTAGAAGTCTCTGGGCTGATCCCTCTGGTCTCTGTGGACATGTGGGATTAGAAGTCTCTGGTCTGATCCCTCTGGTTTCTGTGGACATGTGGGATTAGAAGTCTCTGGGCTGATCCCTCCGGTCTCTGTGGACATGTGGGATTAGAAGTCTCTGGTCTGATCCCTCTGGTTTCTGTGGACATGTGGGATTAGAAGTCTCTGGGCTGATCCCTCTGGTCTCTGTGGACATGTGGGATTAGAAGTCTCTGGTCTGATCCCTCTGGTTTCTGTGGACATGTGGGATTAGAAGTCTCTGGGCTGATCCCTCTGGTCTCTGTGGACATGTGGGATTAGAAGTCTCTGGTCTGATCCCTCTGGTTTCTGTGGACATGTGGGATTAGAAGTCTCTGGGCTGATCCCTCCGGTCTCTGTGGACATATGGGATTAGAAGTCTCTGGGCTGATCCCTCTGGTGTCTGTGGACATATGGGATTAGAAGTCTCTGGGCTGATCCCTCTGGTTTCTGTGGACAGGTGGGATTAGAAGTCTCTGGGCTGATCCCTCTGGTCTCTGTGGACATATGGGATTAGAAGTCTCTGGGCTGATCCCTGTGGTCTCTGTGGACATATGGGATTAGAAGTCTCTGGGCTGATCCCTCTGGTTTCTGTGGACATATGGGATTAGAAGTCTCTGGTCTGATCCCTCTGGTCTCTGTGGACATGTGGGATTAGAAGTCTCTGGTCTGATCCCTCTGGTCTCTGTGGACATGTGGGATTAGAAGACTCTGGGCTGATCCCTCTGGTGTCTGTGGACATGTGGGATTAGAAGTCTCTGGTCTGATCCCCTCCTGCTTTCTCCATCAGGGCCTCAGTGACTTCTGCTCCAACCCGGACACCTATGTGCTAAACCTGACCCAGGAGGAGACTGGGCTCAGCTCAGGTGATTCCTATAAATCTCTGCTGTCCTCAGCCCTGCCCTCCCCACAGTGCCCTGTGGGCTGGGGTGCAGAACCATCTACCAACAAGCTCTCAGCACCTGTCCTAGCAGGAAATGTAGGAGAGCAGGATCACGAGTGTGGCCTGGACGTGAGGAGACAGAGGGGCTGGGACTGGGCCTCAGTGTGGAAGGATCTGACTAGGGACAAAGGAATCAGCAAGGACAGCATAGTCGGCTTCCAGCTATGTGTGGGCAAAGGTGTAGAACGGATGAGTGAACCCTGAGTGATGGTGCGCACCCATAAGGAGGGAAGAAATCAGTAGTGAGAAGGGGGCCTGGAGAGGTGGCTCAGTGGTTAAGAGTACTAGAGTACTGGCTGCTCTTGCAGAGGACCTGGGTTTGATTCCCAGCACCCTCTTGGCGGCTAACAACCACCAATAACTCCAATTCCAGGTGACTCCTACACCTTCTTCCGACTTCCATGGGCATTACATGACACAAGTGCACACATGCAGGCAATATATTCATGCACATAAAATAAAATATATTGCTGGGCATGGTGGTGCATGCCTTTAATCCCAGCACTCGGGAGGCAGAGGCAGGCAGATCTCTGTGAGTTCAAGGCCAGCCTGGTCTACATAGTGAGTTCCAGGACAGCTGTGGCTACAGGGAGACCCTGTCTCAAAAAAGACAGAAAAAAATATTAAAAATGGTTATGGCAAGTACTAGGCTATGGGACCCCAGAGAGTCCTTATTGGGGAATGTGCCCTGGGCTCAGACCCTCGTGTATAAAATGGTGATGGCAAGGACTAGGCTTTGGGACCCCAGAGAGTCCTCACTGGGGAAAGTGCCCTGGGCTCAGACCCTCGTGTATAAAATGGTGATGGCAAGTACTAGGCTTTGGGACCCCAGAGAGTGCTCACTGGGGAATGTGCCCTGGGCTCGGACCCTTGTACTTTCCCCAGGGAGAGCTGGAGCCCGGGCCCACAGCCTGCTTCTTTCTCTCTCTCCACCTCAGACATCCTCAACTATTACTTCCTGTGTGACCAGGTGGTCTCCAACCCCTTCCAACAGGTTAGCACTATGGGCAAGGGAAGTGGGCATTGAGGAAATGGTGGAGTTTCAGCCTCCAGGGAAGAGGCAGGTCTGGAGCAGAGGCTCCTGGGTTCTGCTGGACATCCTGTGGACAGCCTGCCCTGAGTCCGCCTCCCTCCCGTCTTCCCACAGAGGCTGACTCTGTCCCAGCGATCTCTGGCCAGCATCCACTCCCAGCTGCAAGGCCTGGAGCGGGAAGCTGTCCCTCAGTTCTCTGCAGCACAGGTCAGGCTCAACTGTTTCAGCCCCAGAGGAAGGGGAGCAGGGTGGACCAGTGTGACGTGGCCCTGTGCAGAGGAAGGGGCAGATTGCCTGGGTGGGCCTGACCTGTGGAGCTGGTCCTTCTCCTTGATGGAGGTGTGTGTGCTGTGGGTGGGACCCATGGAAAGGGGTGTGCCAAGAGGGCTGAGCAGGTCTAGGGTTAGAGCCATAGGTCGTGGCATGGCACTCAGTGTGGCTGGAGCGCAGGCTGACTGGAGTGCCAGAAAACAGACAGCATAACTCGGTCCCTTCCCACCACAGAAGCCGCTGTTATCCTTGGAGGAGACGCTGAATGTGACAGAGGGAAACTTCCACCAGTTGGTGGCGCTGCTGCATTGCCGCAGCCTGCACAAGGTGCATACCAACCCCGGTTCTGCTCCCTGGAGGAGGCTTGCTCCCCACAAGGCCCTCCTTCCTCTCCTCACACATCTGTCATGGCATCTGTCCCCACCTGCTATGTACCTATACCAAGCTGCTCTCTACCTACCGTTGCCTACCACCCCTCCATCACTGATCTACACCGCCCCTCCATCACTGATCTACACGCCCCTCCATCACTGATCTACACGCCCCTCCCTCACTGATCTACACCGCCCCTCCATCACTGATCTACACCGCCCCTCCGTCACTGATCTACACCCCCCCTCCGTCACTGATCTACACCGCCCCTCCATCACTGATCTACACCGCCCCTCCCTCACTGATCTACACGCCCCTCCATCACTGATCTACACGCCCCTCCATCACTGATCTACACCGCCCCTCCGTCACTGATCTACAACGCCCCTCCATCACTGATCTACACCGCCCCTCCATCACTGATCTACAACGCCCCTCCGTCACTGATCTACACCGCCCCTCCATCACTGATCTACACCACCCCTCCATCACTGATCTACACCGCCCCTCCCTCACTGATCTACACGCCCCTCCATCACTGGTCTACACTCCTTTGCTGCTCCCTGTCCTCCATCACTGGTCTACACTCCTTCACTGCTCCCTGCCCTCTGTCAGTGGTCTACACTCCTTTGCTGCTCCCTGCCCTACACTTCCTACTTCTATTTCCTCACCTTCCATCCTCTCCCTTCCTCCCAAGGGCCGAAAGGCTCTTAAGCCCTGAAGCGGAAGCCCGGGGTGTGGCCCTGGGCAGACCCCCAGCTCTCTGGGATGAGTATTGTGTGGGAAGGTGGGGGGCTATTCCAGCTCTGCAGAGGGCTCATCCATGGGCTCTGGGGCCTCAGTAGCAGGCCAGGGTCCCTGAGTCTCAGTTTCCCTACCTTAATGCTGAGGAAGGAAGAGTTCTTGAGAACCGTAAAGAAACTTAGCACATTGGGCCTTGTTCTAGGCATAGACCTGTGTCCCCTGGCCACAGTCTCCCACAATGACCCCTTCGGCACCCTGCTCTGTGGGGTTCACAGTGACCCCTTCCACACATGAGCTTTACCCTGCACCTGACTCTGTGGGATCCACAGTGACCCCTTCCAATCACGGGCTTCACCCTGCACCTGACTCTGTGGATCCACAGTGACCCCTTCCACACACTGGCTTCACCCTGCACCTGGCTCTGTGGATCCACAGTGACCCCTTCCACATACTGGCTTCACCCTGCACCTGGCTCTGTGGATCCACAGTGACCCCTTCCACACACTTGCTTTATCCTGCACCTGGTTCTGTGGATCCACAGTGACCCCTTCCACACACAGGCTTCATCTTGAACCTGGCTCTGTGAGATCCACAGTGACCCCTTCCACACACGGGCTTCACCCTGCACCTGGCTTTGTGGATCCACAGTGACCCTTCCACACACGGGCTTCACCCTGCACCTGGCTCTGTGGGATCCACAGTGACCCCTTCCATACACCGGCTTTATCCTGTACCCAGCTCTGTGTGATTCACGGGTGCTAACCCACAGACCCCCCATAATCCCACCAGGAAGACAATCTCCCCCGCCTCAGTACTGGAGATTGAAGTAAATCTTCTAGCCTGCTCAGCGGGGACTCTATTACTGGTCTATATCCCCAGCCTCTGTGTTGTGTGTGTGTTGAGACAGGATCTCATTGAACCCAGGCTTGCTTCAAACTCATTGTATAACAGGTGGACCCTAAAACTTCCAACCTCTCTGCCCCCACCTCCCTCTTGAGTGTGTAACATCACTTGAGTTTATGAGATTGAACCCAAGGTTCCATGCTTACTAGGTAATTACTCTACCAATTGAACAACATTACCGGCCATTTTTTCTTTTCCTTTTCCTTCCTTCCTTCCTCTTTCCCTTTCTTTCTTTTTCTTCCTTTCTTTTCTTTCTTTTTTTTCTCTTTCTTTCTTTCTTTCTTTCTTTCTTTCTTTCTTTCTTTCCTTTCTTTCTTTCTTTCTTTCTTTCTTTCTTTCTTTCTTTCTTTCTTTCTTTCGTCTTTCTCTCTCCCTCCCTTTCTTTCCTTCTTTCCTTTCCTTTCCTTCCCTTTCTCTTTCCTTCCTTCCTTCCTTCTTTCTTTCTTTCTCTCCTTTCTTATTTTTTTTTCATTTTGAGGCAGGGTTTCACTAAATTGCCCAGGCAGGCCCTGAGCTCTTGATCTGCCTGTCTCAGCCTCCTGAGTAGCTGGGATGGCAGGCTTGTGGCACAGACCCAGCAGGAACTATTATCACCCCAATTTTTTTTAATTTTTATTTACTTTTGTATATGTATGAATGTACAGTCTGCACGTAGGTTTGTGCACCCGTGTTGTGCAATGCCGCAGAGGTCAGAAGAGGGTGTCGGATTCCCCTGGAACTGGAGTTACAGACGGTTCTCAGCCGCCATGTGGGTGCTGGGGATCGAACCCTGGTCCTCTGCAAGAGCAGTTGGTGCTCTTAACCGCTAGGCCATCTCTCCAGCCCCCATCACCCCAATTTTCAAACCCAGATGAGAGAAGACAGTTGAATGACTTGCCCCAGGGCCACGCAGCCCAGGGGGCAAGGACCTTGTGAGAGATCAGCAGATGCTCTGGTCTGGATCGCTAAGCACTGTCTGTCTGTCCCCTTCTCCAAAAACATCTTCATCCATCCTCCCCAAGGCTCCTCTGCAGCTCAGCTCTGCAGGACACATGTCTCTCTGCCACCTTTTGGCCATCCAGTCTGGCTTAGAATTACGATACAGATTCAGCAAATGGATTCTTCCCTATAAGGGGGACCCAAGCAACTCCTGGGAGGTCCTTGCTCCAAACCAGTATTTGCCGGATACCTGTCTGAAATTAATGGGGCATCCTGTGTTTAATTTGGCAATGCTTCCCCAGAGGGATCCACCTGTAACACAGTACCAACAAGGGGCTAATAATCACTGAGTGGATGTTTGAGGAAGGCTGCTAGAGGATGCCCTGGCGTTTTTCTTTGACAGCATGCTGGGGACCCAGCACACACTGGGCTCCAATTCTTGTCCCGAGGTGACTGTGAACAGAGACAAATGAGGGGTCACGGCTCTGTCCACTACTGATAAGCCACATGACCCTAGGCCTTGATTTCTTATCTGGGACTCAGTTTTCCTGAGTTAAGATTTGGGTTAGGAACAAGACCAGGGAGATAGCTCAGTAAGGAAAGTGCTCGGCACACAGACATGAAGACCTAAGTCGGATTCCCAGCAGTGAGGATAAAGATGGGCATGGTGGCACCAGTTTATAATCCCAGGGCTGAGGAAACAAGGACAGGTGACCCCGAGACTCGTGGAGCAGACAGCCCAAGGGGTGAGCCCCCAGGTGTCACAGAGAGACCTTATCTCAAACGAGTTATGTCTCCTGTGCATTAGCACCCAAGGTTGACCTCTGACTTCCCCACACGTGCAGATTCACACACACCGTACTTATATGCACCTGCATACAATCCCCCTGGCCCCCGCCCCCGCACACAGAGTAACCCTATACTAGGGTAAGGAAGAGTGTGGGTGGGCTCCAGTACTTAGACTCTGCTCTGTTCCAGCTCTGTCTCCTTGACTGTGTGACTCTGGTCAAGTAGCCTTCCCATTCTGGGCTTCAACTTTTTTTTTACGACTTCCAGAGGGAGCAGCATGAGGGGCTATTGTAAGAATTTAAGGATACAGTATGTGTGGCTGATGCCTTCCAAACACATCTGGCTACTCTGCTGATGGGCCCCTCCCACATGGCTCAGTTCACCCTAGTGCTCTAGCCAGAAAGTCACGACTGTCTTCCCCTCCCTCTGAAACCCATCTGGACTCCCTGGAGTGCTCACAGCCCTCCTGCCTGCTGCAGGCCCTGGCCTTCCTCACCTCCTGCCCTTCAGTGCAGCAGGCCCTGGCCTTCCTCGCCTCCTGCCCTTCAGTGCAGCAGGCCCTGGCCTTCCTCGCCTCCTGCCCTTCAGTGCAGCAGGCCCTGGTCTTCCTCACCTCCTGCCCTTCAGTGCAGCAGGCCCTGGCCTTCCTCGCCTCCTGCCCTTCAGTGCAGCAGGCCCTGGTCTTCCTCACCTCCTGCCCTTCAGTGCAGCAGGCCCTGGCCTTCCTCGCCTCCTGCCCTTCAGTGCAGCAGGCCCTGGTCTTCCTCACCTCCTGCCCTTCAGTGCAGCAGGCCCTGGCCTTCCTCGCCTCCTGCCCTTCAGTGCAGCAGGCCCTGGTCTTCCTCACCTCCTGCCCTTCAGTGCAGCAGGCCCTGGCCTTCCTCGCCTCCTGCCCTTCAGTGCAGCAGGCCCTGGTCTTCCTCACCTCCTGCCCTTCAGTGCAGCAGGCCCTGGCCTTCCTCGCCTCCTGCCCTTCAGTGCAGCAGGCCCTGGTCTTCCTCACCTCCTGCCCTTCAGTGCAGCAGGCCCTGGCCTTCCTCGCCTCCTGCCCTTCAGTGCAGCAGGCCCTGGTCTTCCTCACCTCCTGCCCTTCAGTGCAGCAGGCCCTGGCCTTCCTCGCCTCCTGCCCTTCAGTGCAGCAGGCCCTGGTCTTCCTCACCTCCTGCCCTTCACTGCCGCAGGCCCTGGTCTTCCTCATCTCCTGCCCTTCAGTGCAGCAGGCCCTGGTCTTCCTCATCTCCTGCCCTTCAGTGCAGCAGGCCCTGGCCTTCCTCACCTCCTGCCCTTCAGTGCAGCAGGCCCTGGTCTTCCTCACCTCCTGCCCTTCAGTGCAGCAGGCCCTGGCCTTCCTCACCTCCTGCCCTTCACTGACGAAGGCCCTGGCCTTCCTCACCTCCTGCCCTTCACTGACGAAGGCCCTGGCCTTCCTCACCTCCTGCCCTTCACTGACGAAGGCCCTGGCCTTCCTCACCTCCTGCCCTTCACTGCAGCAGCCTCTCATGTCCTGTCCCACCCCCCCCATCCCTCCTGCCCTTCACTGCAGCAGCCTCTCATGTCCTGTCCCACCCTCCCCATCCCTCCTGCCCTTCACTGCAGCAGCCTCTCGTGTGCTGTCCCACCCACCCCATCCTTCCTGCCCTTCACTGCAGCAGCCTCTCGTGTGCTGTCCCACCCACCCCATCCCTCCTGCCCTTCACTGCAGCAGCCTCTTGTGTGCTGTCCTACCCACCCCATCACCTCCTGCCCTTCACTGCAGCAGCCTCTCGTGTGCTGTCCTACCCACCCATCTCTCCAATGACAGCTGTCGATGCTTTAACACACAATCGGATCAGAGTCTTCCTCTTAAAATCCTCCAGTGAATCCGGCTGAACTCGGATTAAAGCCTGGGTCCTGGCCCTGACCTAGAACGGCCTTCATGGCGGCCCTGCCACATCTCTGTGGCCTTAGCCTTCCCTTCCACCCTCATCCTGCACATCAGCTCAGCCACCTGCCTCTGCCTGGACCTGACCATCTGCCTGGCTCCTGTGCCCTCAAGTGGCCTCTGCCCAACCATGTCCATCCTCCCGCCCTTCCAGCTCACTATCCTCTGAAATGTCTTCTTGGCTCTGTCTACTGAGGTTCCCCAGTGCCAGGACCAAGTCTGGTGCAACCAGGCACTGAGTTCACCCTGCACAGTGACCTTGCCCCTTGGCTGTGCCACTGGGCACTGGGGTCATGGTAGTTCTGCTGTCCTCCTAGGTGGTGGTCACAGCAGCCAGCCTTTCCTGCATATTGTCGTGTGGGGAGGTACACTTCTAAGCCAGTGACTGTGGGACCCAGGGGACATTTGGCAATGTGTAGAGACCCGGCTATCACAACTGCAAGCGGCAGGGCTGCTGGAGTCCTGGTGGGTAGAGTCTGGGACGCCCCTCCTCCTGCAGAGCACAGCAGAGGACCTTCCCACTCATGTATCAGTAGCATCTGGAGTGAGCAAGCCCAGGCAGGACTGGTGCAGGTGGGAGGCAGCATGAGCGCTGCCCACCGAGGACGGTGGGAGTGCAGGTGTCTGGGTGCTGAGAGATGCTGGACCACTTTGTGGGCGTGGAGGGTGCTAAGATAAAACAGGGTGAGGAGCAGGACTGCAGCTTGCCAGAAACACAGATGGATGGCCTTCCACATTCAGAACAGGAGAGGACACTTAGCACAGAGAGGTTGGGACAGCTTTACAGTCCCACACAGCCAGGTGGATGGGTGACGGGACCTGACCCTCGCCCTTTGCCCCAGGACTATGGCACAGCACTTCGAGGCCTGTGCGACGATGCCCTGGAGGGTCTGCTTTTCCTGCTGCTGTTCTCACTCCTATCTGCAGGGGCACTGGCCACCACCCTGTGCAGCTTGCCCCGTGCCTGGGCCCTCTTCCCGCCCAGGTCAGCAGGGGAGAGAGGGCAGGGTCCCCGGGGAGGGGACAGGAGGCAGCAGCCAGGGCCATTAGTGGGGAGGGGGTGGCCCCCTGATGGGTCCCCTTCCTGCATCTCTGCTACTCCCCTCATTACACCTCAGTGACGACTACGAGGACACAGATGATGACGACCCTTTCAACCCTCAGGTACAGACCCTGACCTGAGGGAGGAGGGCTGTGGTCTGGACGCCTGAATCTGAGGGAGGAGGGCTGGGACCTGGGATCTTGGGTCTGAGGGAGGAGGGCTGGGACCTGGGATCTTGGGTCTGAGGGAAAGAGAGTTGGGTCCTGGGTCTGGGGGAGGAGGGAGAGGCCCCTCATCACAACTAGACTCGCATTTTACATCCTTTCCTCCTGTGTCCCCCTGACAGGAATCCAAGCGCTTTGTGCAGTGGCAGTCTTCCATCTGAGCCCCTCCTCTGCACCAGCCTGGAGCTAGCCTCTCCTCTACGGTAAGCTTCGTCGACACTTCCGTGTGCAGCTCGCCTTGCCCTCCCCTGCAGCAAGGGGCCACCTCATCCTGGGTGGGTGTCCATGGAGATGTGTGTCTCCTGCCTGTGTCAGCTCGTCTCTCCCTCTCTGCAGCTCCTTTCGTGGCTGGAGGAGGCCCCACTAACCCGACCTGACCGGGCTGTGACCACTAACACTGCTGGCCACGGACACCTCACATGGGACAGCTTCGTGCTCCTGCCCCAACATTCCCCACCCCATCTGTCATTAGCACTGGGGACTGCTGAGGTGTCTGAACAGGGATCAGTGCTAGCTGAGAAGGGGCAGACCTATGGCAGGTGTCCCTCAGCCCTGGCTGCCATCCTGCTTTGGAAGGACTGAGCTGGGGTGGGGACATGCTCCACCTTACCCCAGTGATCTCAACTAGTGGCACTAACTTGCAAGGGGGTTGATTTGAAATAAAAGGGAAGACTCTATTTTACAAGTAGCTAGGTTCTTCTTATTTTCCCTTCCTGGAAGAAGAAGTCCTGGCTGGGTTAAGGGACCACTTCCCAGGGCTGGGAGCCAGTTCTCCCACTGTCCAGGCCCAGGGCCACTGTGGTTCTAAAAGTCACACATGTGACTTCCTGACCCAGGAAGAGGCAGACCTCTGGGAGAAAGGAAACCTAGAGGTAGATCTAAATGTGAGCATTTCCACATGACTGGAAGTCCAGCCTCAAGTCTGTGTGAAATGTGGAAGGCCTGTTGGATTTAGAGGCAATGCAGGGCCAACTAGCTTCCCATCAGCCCCAAACCCCAACCCCATATAGACAGAAAACCTGGGTGTCTATCAGAAAAGGGACATAGCTGGGCGTGGTGGTGCACGCCTTTAATCCTAGCACTTGGGAGGCAGAGGTAGGTGGATCTTAGTGAGTTCAAGGCCAGCCTGGCAGAGCGAATTCCAGGACAGCTGGGGCTACAGGGAGACCCTGTCTCGAAAAGACCAAATTAAAAGAAAAAAAAGAAAAAGAAAAGGGACAGAAGTGGTCCAGGAAACAAACAAACAAACAAAAACAAACAGGAGAATCTGCAAGTTGTACAGCCAGGGGTGTGTAGGGAAAGACATTAAGGAAGATACTATAAATCCAGACAGGAAAAGACAAGGTATGTCATGAGTTCTAGAGTAAAAAATAATATGGTAAAGTTAAAAGGCAAATTTATTGTCTTCAGAACAATGTCTATGTTGTTGTTGTTGTTTATGCACATAGGGCAAAGAAAAAATATCTTTAATACATAAACAGTCTATAAAAGCTTCCATTTACCTAACAAGAAGAGAACTCAATTTAAAAATAAGCAGCTTGGCTAGGTGTGGTAGCCCACACCTTTAATCCCATCACTCAGGAGGGTGAGGCATGTGGAATCTTTGTTATCTCCAGGCCAGCCTGGTCTAAGTAGTGAGTTCCAGGCCAGCCAGGGATACAGGGAGACCCTGTGTCTTTTTAGTTAACATAAGCAATTAAATGAACATTAAGGAAGTAAAACCACCAAGACAAAGAGGCCAAAGCTGTTCAAATTCTTAGGCTCTAGTATTGTGACAGTAAACTTGGGTGCTGTCATGTGCTGGTCAGGAGGCACCGGGAAGAGGTACTCAAATTTGATGCCCTCCCCATCCCCCCAGGCTGTGAATCCCCAGTCATGTGAAAAAAGAAAAATCTCTGGGAATGTGAGAGACTGAAAACCATACCTCTCTTGACCTGGTGATCCTTTGCGGAATCAGCTTCCAGAAAGAGGCATCAACAGATGTGTCTGCTCCAACAACTGCTTGGATCAACGAACCTGGAGATGGAAGTTCACAAAAAGAAGTCATCTGCGCAGGACCTGCAGTTCTGTGGCGGAAGCTGGTGGAGAGAGGGAGCATGGACAGCAGAAGCCTGGAAGAAGTGCAGAGGGTCACACACCCCAGAAGGGCCTTAGTTAGGCCAGCAGTTGGATGCCTCTGGTCCCTAGTACTGGTACCACCCTGCTGGTCCTTGGCAAGTTATTTGGCCTTTCGAACCTAAGTTGCCTGGTCAAGGAAATGGGTATCATATCTAGAACACTCAGCTCTGTGAGTCAAAAGGAAGATACCCTGGAACAGAATGCCTTTGGTCACACTCTGGCGGGCAGAAAACATTCCTGGAAAAAGTCCTGAAACCTAAATAAAGTCTGTGGCTTAGTTAAGAGTAATGCAACCACATCAGTTTCTTACTTTTAACAAATAAACTATGGTAAATTTGAGGCATAGCAACAGGGGAAACTGGGCAAAGTGCCCAACTTCCTATTATCCTTGCAATTTTTTTTTCTGTAAACCTAAATTTATTCCAAAATAAAAGTTCAAACAACAATGGACCTTGTTAACATTAACAAAGTGATACAAAGCTGGTCCCAGTACTAGACCCCACAAAGTAATTTTTATTTTATTTTATTTTTTGTCTTTTTGAGACAGGGTCTCCCTATAGCCCCAGCTGGCCTGAAACTCACTCTGTAGACCAGGCTGGCCTTGAACTCACAGAGATCCACCTACCTCTGCTAGGATTAAAGGTATGTACCACCATGCCTGGCTTAAAGGCAGTTCTTAGCTGCCCTGTGGGTGCTGGGAATCAAACCTGGGTCCTCTAGAAGAGCAGTTGGTGCTCTTAACCACTGAGCCATCTCTCCAGCCCCACAAAGCAATTGTTAAGGAGTTTGAAAATACCAGGAAATAGCCGGGCATGGTGGTGCATGCCTTTAATCCCAGCACTCCAGAGGCAGAAACAGGCGGATCTCTGTGTTTAAGGCCAGCCTGGTCTACTGAGTGAGTTCCAGGACAGCTGGGGCTACAGGGAGACCCTGTCTCAAAATGACAAGAAAAAAAAAAAAAAAAGAAAAAAAGTTTGCCTGGCATGGTGGCGCATGCCTTTAATCCCAGCACTCTGGAGGCAGAGCCAGGGAGACCCTGTCTCAAAAAAGATAAAAAAGAAGAAAAAAAAAAAATACCAGGAAAGACCACCAGACCCAAATCAAACGTCAACTAGCCAAATTTACTGATACAGCATCTGCCAGGCATGCAGTTTCATGCTGGGGTGCCTTTAAGCAGGCTAAGCAAGTTACAGAAGCCAAAATCAGTAGTTAATTGTGTCTATGTTTCAAGGCTGGATGTGCAGCTGGTCAGTAGGACAGAAAGAGGAGGAGGTCTGGGCCACCTAGAATCAGCTGTGCAGCCTTAGCTAAGAGTGAAGGTTTGTTTCTCTGTTCAAAATGGAGTTTTTCTGATTACAGTAATCAGTGTTGGTGCTGGCAAAGACCTTTATATAAATAAAATTTATTTTTGGTCTTTTTGGGGGGGGGTCTTTTTGAGACAGGGTGAGACAGGATCTCCCTGCAGCCCCAGCTGTCCTGGAACACTCTATGTATACCAGACTGGCCTTGAACTCAGATCTGCCTGCCTCTGCCTCCGGGGTGCTGGGATCAGAGGGCCCATTTATTGACAAGACCCACATGCAGGCTTGCAAGGCCTAACAGAATCTGCCACTCCTTCCACTCCAGCACCCCACACGCCACTGTTCTACCATCACATCCCACTAGCTCACATCCCACTAGCTCTCCTGTTCTCCCAATCCACACGTTTCCAGCCTAAGATGATGATGATGATGATGATTTGGTCTTTTTCGAGACAGGGTCTCCCTGTAGCCCCAGCTGTCCTGGAACTCAGTCTATAGACCAGACTGGACTTGAACTCACAAAGATCCGCCTGCCTCAGCTTCCCAAGTACTGGGATTAAAGGCGTGCGCCACCACGCCCGGCTTCCAGCCAGAGATTGTAGCAATCGCTGTTCCCCGTGCCCAGTGCGCTGTTCCAGATAGAGGCTTAACCTTATCCCTTTGTTTTCAAGCTCTTCCTACCCTCCCCGGTCTGCCACGTCACAGCTCTGTGCGGAGCCTTCACAACTCCGGTCTGTCTAGTTTACATTTTAGGGATAATGGCGATCAAGCACTTAATCAGGACTAGACCTCCGTAGCGAAAGCAGGACTAATTGGCTTGACTTGGCCCCAGCCGGCCACCGTCTCTGCCTGACTTCCGGCTTGCTGAACGTGCCTCCTCCTAGTGGCGTGGGCGGGAATGGGAGTGGGAGGGAAAAGGTACTTCTAGCCAAGTGGTAGCATCCATTGGTTGGGACGCGATGGGCGGGGTCAGGCGTCCGTGTGACGTCATCACGCCGCGGTCCGGACGTTTCCAGCCTCCGAGAAGAGCCAGCCAGGAGAGCGAGTTCCTTTTCAGTCGTTCTGCAGCCGCCTTGGGCCGCCAGTGACGAGTCCCGGGAGCGAGAAGTTCTGGTGAGTGTAGGGAGGGGCGAGCAGGCGGGCGGCCTCGGCGTCAACTTCGCGGCCTGCCTGCGTGGGCCCGAGGCCTGCTCGGTCCGACCAACCGACGCCGCCGGGGCCAGCGTCTGCAAGGGTGTGGCCGCCCTGGTGCCACTGCGCATGCGCGCTGGGCTGGTGGCGCTACTGCGCGTGTGCACGCGTCCCCTTCCTCCCCAGCTGGCGGTCGGAATGCTGCAGACCTGGGAGCCTCTGGTCACCGGGCTGCCCCATTGAGTTGCTGTTACGTAGGGCTGTGCGTTGCCGGGGCAACCCACTGAGGCCACCCCCTCGGAGCGTGACGCGCAGGCGGGGCCGGGGCGGAGGCTCCCAGGCCGGTGGCTTGGTTCCGGGTGTCCTCCCTCTACCCGGCGTCGTGGACGCTTTGTCTTCTCCGTGCCTATGGGACGGCCAGGTGCTCCTGGGTCTCTTCTTACTGCCCTCCTCCATCAGACCACTGCAGGAGCCTGGCCTCCTGCTGTCCCTTAGTCCCCTGGGGTCTTCGCCTACTTCCCCAGCCCTGATACCCCCCCCCCCAAGACTCCACCTAGTGGTGCGTCTTAAGGCCTTTGGGCCTCTGAGGCTTTTTTGCAGCTCCAAATTTCTATTAAACTTCCTGTAAGCCTCGGGGTTCTCCAGTAGTACGCAGCTTTGCTGTAAGCCCCTCTGCTGATTCTTAAACTTCCTGTAAGTGTCGGGTTCTCTGGTAGGTGCTCTGCTGATGTAGGCCCACCGTGGTTCTTCTCTGTATTCCGGCTGTCTGTATTCTACCCTTAGTCGTTTCTCGGGCATGGTTTGGGCCCCTGGGGCATCCCAAAGATTTATCCCTCTCAGGCCAGCCTCTGCTGCTAGGAGCATACATGTTGAGTCTCTTCTCTGCCTTTGGGGCCCCTTTGGAGTGTCTTCAATGGGGCGTAGACTCATGCCTCTCAGGGTTCTGCTGCTGCTCAGTGGGACTTGGGTAAACACACACGCACACACCTTTTGTTCGTGAAAATTTTCCCTGTTCTCCCGGGCCCTTCCTCCTCAGTGTCTCTCTCCTCCTGTTGCTTCCTTTCAGAATCTTTATTAGTGCTCCAGTAGTCCTGCCCTGGACTGAAGTCTCACATCCACTGCTGAGCCTTCCCGGTGGTGCCTTTCGGTGCTTTTCAGAGTGGTTCCCTCTCATCCTCATCTCACATGAGTTTCAACCCCTTCTCGAACCCTTGCGTGCAGGCCAGGGGCTACCCCTCATATTCAGGTCCCTTTGTTCCACATAAAGAATTCACTCTCAACCCAGCGACAACGCCTTTAATCCTAGCACTTGTGAGGCAGAGGCAGGTGGATTTTGTGAATTCAAGACCAGCCTGGTCTACATAGCGAGTTCCAGGACAGCCAGAGCTACAGGGAGACCCTAAAGAATTCACTCTCTCTCTGATGGGTGATAAATTTTCTTTAAACAGTATCAACACGTGGCCCAGGCAGACCTTGAGCTCTGAGACCTTCTGCCTCACTCCCCGAAGAGTGCCAATTACAGACATGAGCCACCAACCTTGGGTTCATTTTAGACCATTTACTGTGCTCTCTTGGGCTTGGTCTTCTTTTCTTCTTCCTCTCTCTTGGTTCCTCCTAACTCCTTTCTTTTTTTTTTTTACTCTTCTTACAGACAGTGAAAAGCAGTCTGGCTCCCGAGGTCCACTCCTTGCACCCCGAGGTCCAGATGGCGGCCAATGTGGGTGATCAGCGCAGCACAGATTGGTTAGTGGGGTGAGGGGGAGAGACCAACATCAATGAGGGAAAGATGAGCACAAACCAGTGCTGTCCTTGGGTGGGCTCTCACAGGGCTTAGGGGAAGAGATGCAGCCTTCCAGGGGCTTTGAGCCAGTCTGCAGGTGGAGGGGCAAGCTTCCCCTCACCCCTGTCCTTTTTCCCAGGGCAGTGTTGGTTCTCAGGCCCCTGTGCTTAGGAAGCGGCTTCCAGCATCACCCCCCTCATTGTCTGCCGATTCCTTGTTCACTGCTGAGCATGTCAGACAGAATGCATTATTGGTAAACCCTGAGGCCTTCTGAGGTGCTAGGTCCTGTGTAAAGTTCTGTGGACACTGGTCACCCTAGTGACTGGCACTTGCTGTGTGCCAGCTTCAGCTTAGGCTTTATTTAGGTGGGTTGGGAGCCCAGCACCAGGATCTAACCTCATGTGTGCCTCCCCCAACCTTGTCCCAAACAGAGTGTACCAGACAGACTGACTGTGTCTCATCTCTGCAGGTCCTCCCAGTACAGCATGGTGGGAGGAGGCAGCAGAGAGAACGGCATGGAGACCCCCATGCATGAGAACCCAGAGTGGGAGAAGGCCCGGCAGGCCCTGGCCAGCATCAGCAAAGCAGGGGCCGCAGGCAGCTCCAAAGCCAGCAGCAGCGGGGCTGTGGCCAGTGCACAAGTGAGAGGAGCACATGGGACCCGGGAACCCCTGAGTGGGGTGGGGGTGCTGTGGAGGGGATGGCTGGGAAGCATCCATAGAATGGAGTGTATTAGGCACGGTGTAAAGGGACATTTTCCTGTTATGTACACGTCATGGACGCAGGAGAGGGTGACTTTGATTGTGGCAGGGTCTGAGCGGTGCAAGTCTAGAGGGGTCGGCCCACGGTAGGGCCCAGGAGCTTAGGCTTACTCTGGAGGCCTGGACTGAATGTTCCCTGCAGGGTCCCATGACCTGTGCTGATATAGGTGCCTCTGTCTCTCAGTACGTGTCCCAGGCAGAGGCCTCCGCTTTACAGCAGCAGCAGCAGCAGTACTACCAGTGGTACCAGCAGTACAACTACGCCTACCCCTACAGCTACTACTACCCCATGGTGAGTTTGGGGCCCAGGGTCAGTATGGAGAGGGGCTCAGCAGAGGTGAAGTAAGCCATGACGATGTTCAGGAAGCCTCTAGCTCAGAGCCAGTACCCTGAGGTCAGGCCCAGCATACTCCTCAGGTCCCCCCCTCCTGGGTCTGTGGTGCACCCCACTGTTGATGGGCCTTCCCGGCTTCCTCTAGCTCAGAGCCAGTACCCTGAGGTCAGGCCCAGCATACTCCTCAGGTTCCCCCACTCCTGGGTCTGTGGTGCACCCCACTGTTGATGGGCCTTCCCGGCTTCCTCTGCCTCGGGGCACCAGCACGCAAGGCATCCCCTGTGCTTTGCCCCCCACAACACTGGGCTTCACTGTGCTCACCTCAGGTTCTGTTCAGAGAGCCTCCTGCTGTCGGGCCTCTGTCCTCTTCCCACCACGCTTCCTCTCTGCTCTTTTCTTCCATGGTACTTGCTGTGAGACATGTTACAGGTTTATGCCCATGGGCATATAGACTTCATTAAAGCCCGGGGTTTTGCTTTTCTTTTTTTGAGTCAGGGTTCTCTAGCTAGCCCAGGTTAGCCTCAGCCTCCTGAGTCACCACCACGACCAGCTTGCCTTGTGTTTCTTTCTCAGCGTGTTGAAGACTTGGCACTCAGTACTTGTTGACAAGCTCTGAGTCCTGGCATAAGTGGGGTGTGGGGTGAAGAGGTTTTTTTTCTTTTTCTTTTTCTTTTTTTTTCCAATAATTGGTGCATTTGTGTGGAGGAGAGAAAAAAGGGGTGTGGGATCTGTAGGGGCTGAGCTGCACACGGTTCCAGGCAAGGCAGAAGGCCACACAGCCTCCACTGACCTGGCTCTCCCTGTGCCTTGGCAGAGCATGTACCAGAGCTATGGCTCCCCCTCCCAGTACGGGATGGCCAGCTCCTACGGCTCAGCCGCAGCCCAGCAGCCATCGGCTCCCCAGCACCAGGCGACTCTGAACCAGGTAATTCTGCCCAGCCATGTCTCAGCCTGGTGGGAGCAGGAGTGCAGGCTTGGAAGTGTGCTGGCGACCAAGACATCCACTCTGTTTCAAAAGCTGCTTCTTTCCCTCTTCCTTCCTTCCTACCAAACAGCTCCTGATTAACAAGGACAGAGCGTAGCTCTTAGGACTGGAGTGGGCTGAGGGACCTGGGGAGGCCGGGAGGCTGCAGCACTGGGGAGGTGCTGGGAAGTTTGTAGTGTACTGGTCTGTCTTCTCTTCCCCTAGCTCCTGATTAACAAGGACAGAGCGTAGCTCTTAGGACTGGAGTGGGCTTAGGGACCTGGGGAGGCCGGGAGGCTGCAGCATTGGGGAGGTGCTGGGAAGTTTGTAGTGTAGTGCCGGGAGGCTGCAGCACTGGCGAGGTGCTGGGAAGTTTGTAGTGTAGTGCTCTGTCTTCTCTTCCCCTAGCATGCACATGCACACCCTGCACGGACAAGCACACACATGTTCTGAAGCACGCTGCCTTTTCGCAGGTGCAGCCTGGGAGAGTGGAGCAGCCTAGAGCCTGGGAGGTTTAAATCCTGGCACACCCATGCCTTTGGAATTTGGGGTGGGGGTTAAGTGACCTCCACCTACCCCTCAGCTCCTTAGTGTGTACGTTGCACTTTGCCATAGCGTTCCAGCGCATGTTGTGAGTGGCCGTTGAGGAGTCAGGCCCCAATGTCTGCATGCTGACAGCCGTTTCCTCACAGTCACTCAGTTTCTTGAGCACAAGACTTCTCACCTTTAGAAAGCATCGCTAGTAAAAGTAGGCAGCTCAGGGAGTCACCGACCGTGGAATAGCAGCGTGCAGGAGGTTACATAGTAGTGGGACTGCTGAGGCAGGTGGACTGCCCAGGCAGGTAGACTGCCCAGACAGGTGGACTGCTCAGGCAGATGGTCACGAGACCCGAGTGCCCTGTGAGCCAGCACAGGCGTGCTGCCCTCCTCACTCAGCTCCCCCTTCCTCCTACAGCCCCCGGTCCCTGGCTTGGATGACAGCATGGCCTACCAAGCCTCCCCTCAGCAGCTGCCAGCCACCCAGCCCCCTCAGCCCTCAAACCCCCCTCATGGAGCACATGGTCTGAGCAATGGTCCTCAACCTGGAGCAGCCCCGGCCACACAGCACACTCAGGCGGGAACACCTACGGGACAGGGCTACGGGCCCCACAGCTACAGTGACCCTGCCAAGCCCAAGAAGGGCCAGCAACTATGGACCCGCATGAAACGTGAGTTGGCAGATGAGTAGGGATGGGGGGTGAATTTTTGGTAGGCTTACTGAGCTGGCTGTGAGCCGTGTGGTGGCTGGTCCTTGTCAGGTTAGGCCGTAGTTCACGGATGGGGGGCTGTGCTAGGGATCTGCCCCAGAGCCTGCTCTTCTCCTGTGCTGTGTTTGGGGCCTAAGTCCAGCCTCTGCTGCCCCCCCTCAGCAGCCCCTGGGACTGGAGGTCTCAAGTTCAACATCCAGAAGCGGCCCTTTGCTGTCACTAACCAGAACTTCAGCTCCGGTGCAGAGGGTCAGCACACCAGCTTCGGCCCCCAGCCCAACCCCGAGAAAGCCCCGAGCCACAGGTAATGGCCCTCACTGCCAATGCTTCCTGCTCAGTGGGGTCTGGGCTCCAGGGCAGCCCCCTGAGGTGAAGGGAACACTGGTAGTGTGCAGCACAGGGCTGTCATCTGAGAGACCACCTTATGTAAGGCCTCTCCTGGGGCGCAGGTCCTCGGCTGACTGCCCTGTCCTCCCCACAGTGGGCCTTCTGGCCGGGGAAACCTGTCTGGGAAGCCAGATGACTGGCCTCAAGATATGAAGGAGTATGTGGAGCGATGCTTCACCGCCTGTGAGTCAGAAGAGGACAAGGACCGGACCGAGAAGCTGCTTAAGGAGGTGCTGCAGGCCCGGCTCCAGGACGGTTCTGCCTACACCATTGACTGGAGCCGAGAGCCTCTGCCTGGGTCAGTCTGGGTGACACGAGAAAGTGGTGCGACAGGGTAGTGGGCTGGGGATCTGGGATTCAAGAACCAGCAGCTGCACCTGAGAGCCCCATGGGGTGGAGATAAGAACGATGGGGTCCTGGGAGTGGGAGTGGGGTGCTGGAGAGGTGGGGGGGCTTGGTGGCTAAGAGTACCCCCTGGACACAGACAATCTTGGGCTTGGTCCCTTTCCTGCACCACAGTAGCTGAGTTGCCGGGGTAAGTGCCTCTCCTTTCTGAGGTTTCTTGTCCCTGGGCCTTGGGGGGGGGGTCTGCAGTTCTGCAGGGTGGTAGCTGGTTGGTAATGCCCTGCCCTGCTATATCCTCAGGCTGACCAGGGAGCCTGTGGCTGAGAGCCCCAAGAAGAAGCGGTGGGAGGCCCCTAGCAGCCTTCACCCTCCCAGGGGGGCAGGCTCGGTGACCAGGGGCGGGGGTGCCCAATCCCAGCGAGGGACACCTGGGGCTGGGGGTGCTGGCCGAGCCCGGGGTAGCAGCTTCGCCAAGTTCGGCAACCGCAACGTCTTCATGAAGGACAACAGCTCTTCCTCCAGCACGGACTCCCGCTCCCGCTCCTCATCCAGGTCCCCTACCCGCCACTTCCGGAGAAGGTGTGAAGGCCTGGGCTGGAGGAACGCTGGGAGGGGGATCCTTTGGGCTGCACCCCTCCACTTGGGAGGGGGCTGCTTTGGGCTTGACGTCTCTGCTTCCTTGTGCAGTGATTCCCACTCGGATTCTGACAGCTCCTACTCAGGGAATGAATGTCACCCTGTAGGCCGTAGGAACCCACCCCCCAAGGGCCGGGGTGGTCGGGGTGCCCACATGGATCGGGGCCGAGGCAGGGCGCAGCGTGGAAAGAGGTGAGGCTTTGGGTGGGGTTACTTGTTAGGTGTGGGTTGAAGGTACTGGGGCTCACAGGCAGGACCGGTGGCCTGTTGGCTGAGCTGAGAGTGGTGAAGATAAAAGCCTCGTTCCCCTCCTCCTCTCAGACACGACCTAGCTCCCACCAAGCGCAGCCGCAAGAAGATGGCTGCCCTGGACTGTGAGGACCCAGAGCGTGAGCTGAAGAAGCAGAAGAGGGCAGCCCGCTTCCAGCATGGGCACTCACGCCGCCTGCGCCTTGAACCTTTGGTGCTGCAGATGAGCAACCTGGACAGCAGTGGAGCCGACCCCGATTGGCAGGAGCTGCAGATCGTGGGCACATGTCCTGACATCACCAAGCACTACTTGCGTCTCACCTGTGCCCCTGACCCAGCAACTGTGCGCCCTGTGGCTGTGAGTCCCAAGCAGGGAAGGTCTGCCCCAAGAAGTGTTGGCATAAGGCCGGAGAGCTCACTTAAGGAAGATGACAGGACATATGGAGTGGGAGGGATATGATAGCAGCCCTTACATAACATGGAAAGACCCCAGCGTGCAGACCCTTAACACTTTGGCTGAGTGTGGCCACAGGGCAGACAGGTGTGGAACCCTGCCTCAGGCCAGGATTGCTGGGTGCCTGGAGCCAGGCAGCCCTAGAGGGCTGCTGCTGCTCTGGTTGACGATGGTGGGGTGCCGAGTGTGAACAGGAAGTGGTGGGGCTCTTGCTGTGTGCTGTGGGCTTTTGTTTACAGGTAGTGGTTATAAGTCACTCACATAGGTTGTTAGGTTCCCATTGAGCTGTGGGCACTGAGTGGGTACATGATGGCTTGGGCCTGTTGTACCCTGCAGGTTTTGAAGAAGTCGCTGTGCATGGTCAAGTCCCATTGGAAGGAGAAGCAGGACTATGCCTTCGCCTGTGAGCAGATGAAGTCCATCCGGCAGGACCTGACGGTGAGGTGGATGCTGAGAGGGGCTGTGGTGTGAGCCATCTGGGTCTGCCCCTGCTCCACCTGACTCTGCTGTCTCCCCACTGCCCAGGTACAAGGCGTCCGCACCGAGTTCACTGTGGAGGTGTACGAGACCCACGCTCGCATTGCTTTGGAGAAGGTAGGTAGTTGGACAGCTGCTGTGGGCCTCCACCACCTGCCCCAAAGCCTGCATGTGCCTCTGCCTCACACCCCCCCCTCTGTGCCCTTCCCCAGGGTGACCATGAAGAGTTCAACCAGTGCCAGACGCAGCTCAAGTCGCTCTACTCGGAGAACTTGCCGGGCAATGTGGGCGAGTTCACTGCATACCGAATCCTCTACTACATGTTTACCAAGAACTCTGGAGGTGAGGCCCAGCAGCCGTGGCCGTGGCAGAGGCAACCGAGGCAGGGGCGGCGTGGCCATGGCGGTGCTTTGCTGGTTGACCTCCCGTTGTCTCCTGTGCAGACATCACCACAGAACTGGCGTACCTCACAAGGGAGCTGAAGGCAGACCCCTGCGTGTCGCACGCACTGGCCCTGAGAGCGGCCTGGGCCCTGGGGAACTACCACCGCTTCTTCCGGCTCTATTGCCATGCGCCTTGCATGTCTGCCTACCTCGTGGACAAGTTTGCAGACCGTGAGCGCAAAGCTGCCCTCAAGGCCATGATCAAAACGTATGTGGCACCGCGCTCTGCTGCCTTTCACGGGGTCCTGGCCAGCCCTGAGCCGCTGTGCTGGCGTCCCCTCCCTGGTAGCTCCTGGCTTTCCTCCGTGTCCTCCTCTCCCATGGTTCTTACCTGCCGGCTCCCGGTGTCATGGCCCCTCCCCCTTCCCTGTGCTCTTCCTCCCTCTCTGGGCTCTTCCCCCCCCCCCCCCCCCCAGCCTCCACAGCCTCCTGCAGCTCCTTGCTGCTCCTGCGCCAGGCATGCTAGAAAGGCAGCCCTGGTCTCTAGGGTGTGGGCAGACTGGTGGCGAGCAGCTTCATGGAGTGGTGTCAGTGTTGAGGGGCCCCTGTCCACCAGACTTGGGGTGAGGCTCACCATGGGTGGACAAGAAATATTCTTGTGCCCTGACCTTCAGTTTTATTGGGTTGAGGTGCCAGCAGAGACATTTTTGTTGTCAGCTGGGGATGGAAGCTACTGCCACCTAGTGGGTGGAGGCCAGGGATGCTGCTCAGCAGCAGGCCCCACAGCAGTGCCTGGGCCTTTGCCCATGTTGAGTCCCATGAGGGTAGGTGTCCTAGGATGGCAAGACCTGCATCTTGGCAGATTTAGTTAGGCTCACTGAGGGAAGGGGCCATGGGGCAGAGGACATGGAACATAGCACCAGGTGGGGCCAGCTGGGGAGGTGAGCGGGCACTAGGCCCCTCAGCAGCTCTGTACACATGGGTGTGTGGTTGGACAAGTGAAGTTGACTTTTTTACAGTCAGCCTAGGGGCCTGTGCAGCCACAACAGGCCCTTGTGAGTGGGGCCCTGGCCTGCTGCTGACCTCGCTGGTTCTCCCAGCACCTTCCTTGTGAACTTGGCATACGTCAGGTCCCAGCCCCATGCCCTGCTGAGGCCTGTGAGGAACGAGCAGGAGTCTGTTCTGGGGATCGTGGGTTAGAGCTTGGTGAGGGTTTGGTGGGTGAAGGGATGTGATGGCCGGCAGGCAAGGATTCCCCCAGAGCTAGCGAGAAACACAGGACATGAGTAAAGTGCTCAGTGAGCAGGGTGTCTGAGTAACAGCCAGATCACTGCTAAGTGAGACAGCCTGTGCCACCCTGCCTGGGTCTGCAAGAGCCCCTGGGGTACCCTTGGCCCTACCCCCTGCCCATGTACACTTCCTGTCTGGCTCCAGCCCCTCAGCCAGTGGAAGAGCCAGCTGGGCCCTTACCCTCCTGCCCCCTCCTGGACAGGTAAGTGTGGGTGAGGGGGGGGCACGTCTGGGCACTGGGGCTGCCAACCCCATCCCAGGCCCCCCCCAAGCCCATGACATGGGGAGGTTGGGAGGGGCTGCAGAAACCATCAGGTCCGTGTTGCGGAAAACTGGGTGCCCGAGTGGAGGGCGCTGCTTCCCACTCGTGGGCCCTCCCCTGCCCGCCCGCCTCAACACTCTCTCCTCTTGTCTCCCTAGCTTCCGCCCTGCGCTGCCAGTCTCCTACCTGCAGGCCGAGCTGGCCTTCGAGGGTGAGGCCGCCTGCCGGGCCTTCCTAGAGCCCCTGGGCCTGGCCTACACGGGCCCGGACAACTCCAGCGTGGACTGCCGCCTCAGCCTGGCGCAGCTGCCAGCCTTCTGAGCTCCCATCAAGCACGGGCGGGGCAGGGCCAGCGCCGCCTAAGCGGATTTTGTTTTTGAGCCATGGACTTGGGTTGTAAATTAATCTGTGGGGAGTAGGCTCCAGGAAGAGCCGACATCCCTGCCCCCGTTTCCCACCGGGGAGTCTGTACAGAGATTTTTTGTACAGAGATTTTTCTACGTTTTTATTTTTTGTCTCAGAAGGGATAGTTAGGGTGCAGTGGAGGGAGATGGGGGGCTGCGGGTTCTGTGTCCGCCTCTCACCTCCACTAACGCTGTCTCAGTGTTTTTTTTCTCTCTCTCTCTCTCTCTCGAGCTCATACTCCAGCACCTGACGCTGCCTGCTGGCCCGTCCCATGTTAGGGGGCCCGCAGAAAGAAGACAGGCCGTCCAGCCCGCGCCCGCCCACCCGCAGCAGGGCCCCAGCCAGCCACACCCGCTGCCTCGCCATAGACTCTTGTTGCCCAGCCTTTGGGGCCTCAGTGTTTGGGGTGAGGGGAGCTGCCTAGAGACTTTGCCCCACCCTCAGCCCCTCACCCCAGAAACGCCAGCACCACTGACACAGCCACCACCGCACTGAGGACTCCAGGGCCTTCGCGGGACCACGCCGGCCGGGCCGCCTCGTCTCATTCAAGTTGTATTAAGTTGTCTCCGTGTCCCTTCCTCCCTCTGCCCCAATGTCTTCTGATTCCCCCCCCCACCCCCCCTTCCCTCCCTCTTCCTTCAGCCTTCCCTCCCTGGTTCAGCACAGGTAAAACGTTTGCCCTTCCTTTCTCCCTCCTGCCTTCATGGATCACCAGCTCACGTCATGTTTCCTTTTCTTTGTGTGTGTGTTTTATTTAAGTTATTTTTTTTCTTCTTTCCCCCCTTTTCTTTTTGGTCCTCCCCTCCCTCCTTCCCTCTTCTGCCATGTAACTGGAGGATGTGCTATGAGGTTGCAAACAGCTGGACTGTCGGGCTGCTTTTTTTCCAGATGTCCCTCTGCCTCCCCTCCCCTCCTCTCCCTTCCCCTTCCTTCATTCTTTCCTTGAGCACTGAATACCATTTTTGAAAGCTTGAAAGAAACCAAAATTAAATAGAGAGCGAGCGAGAGAGTGAACTTGTAGTTTTGACTTGTTTCTCGTCCGCTTGGAAGGGGATCTCCGCCAGGGGGTGGTACAGGGCCCCTGCCCGTCCTATGCGGCACAGACTGAGTTTCTCCAGGGGCTGGCTCCCCAGCTCCTGGTTCAGGGTGTACCTAGGCTCAGGGATGCAAACCTGGGAGCCATGTGGCACCTTGGCCAGGGTGAGGTGAGGGTGCAAGCCCCCAGCGGGCTGCAGCACTCTCAGCCCTTCAGCTTCCAGCCTCTGACTCAGAGCTTGGGCCAAGCCTGTCAGTGTAGGGGAGGGCGGGGCACAGAGCACATGAGGTCCTAAGAGAACCAAGTCCCTAAACTGTAGCTGGGAGGGCGCCTGAAACCCTGGGGCCAAGAGGGCTCTCCTCAGAGCCACGGCTGCTGCCGCTTCCTCCCCAGGGCCCGTCAGCCTCAGTAAGGCCAGCGTCAAGTGCAGGGCCTGTGTGGGCACCAGGAACGCAGCACAGGAAGGGGCGACTTGGACCAGGTGCTCTTGCGCTTTAGTCACTTCTGCTTGAAGCCCAGGCTCTGTCACCATCAAGGCCACAAAATGTGTGGGCCGGGGCTGACGAGGTTCCCGTCGGTCCTCAGGCCCAATCCCCGGACCCCAGTCTGTTTCCATTTCTCCAGCTGAAGGCTCTGGAGCATACACGGCCTGCGCCTCCCACAGTGGCAGTTTCCAGGCCCCAGGGCCCTCCGTCGACCTCTCTTCCACCCCAGAGTGGCGCCCCCTTGTGTCTTGTGTTTCCGAGTCCGCGGCCACGCTCTGCGGGGTCTCTTTGGCTGCCTCACCCTCTCTGGGTATCTCCAGGCCTGACTGCAGACGGGCCCGGGCCAGGTTTCCACCCCCTTCCCTGGTCTCCAGCCCCTCCCCCGTCTCTAGCTCCGCTTCGGGCCGATACTCGTTCCCGTCCTGCGCGACCTCGGTGGCGTGCGCGTCCCCGTCCACCAGTGCGTCCAGGATAGTGGGGCCCCGGCCATCCGCGCAGCCGGAGCCAAAAACCAGGTCTGTGCGCGAGACCCTGTCCCAGACCAGGCGTCCGCGGAAACGGAAGTAGCGCACGCGGTGCTGCGGCACTGCCAGCGCGCCCGGTCCGAGCGCGGCCAGCGGCTCGTCCCAGCAGAAGGCGCTGAACGGCTCCTCCAGCACGCCGAGGAAGCGGTCGGCGTAGCCCACCGTGAAATCGGCGGGGTCCAGGCGCGGGTCCCAGCGGATGCGCCGGATTACGTCCGCCGCCGTGCGCAGCCGCGGCTTCTTGGCGCCGGCCTCAGGCGCGGCCTCGGCGGACGGCGCTGGGGCCCCGGGGTGGAGCTGGCGGCAGCGGGCCCCGAAGCGGCAGCGGCCCTCCAGGAAGAAGCGGCAGGCCGCAGGGGGCGGGCGCTCTGCGGACCCGGCCTCGGGCAGCGACTCCGGACCTCCGGCTTCCGCCTTCATGCTGTCAGGTCGCGGGGGCAGCTGTACTCGGGCCCGGAACCTGACTGTGACTCCAGCCCCGCCCGGGATAGCGCCAGTTAGGCGTGGGAAGGAAGCTCACTGCTGGGACCCGGCCCTCCGGGGGCTTCTGACCGAGGCTTTACCAGTGCCCGACCCGTTCAAGTATTTCACATGTGCCCCGCCCCCCGAGGAGGCGTCTCAGCGAGCCGGGCCCACCCACTGGAGTACTTTGCATATGCCCTGCCCCCCAGGGGCGGTAGAGGGCCTGGCCTCAGGCGTCCAAATAGCTCACGTGGGCCCCACCTCGTCCAACTGATTTACGTGTACCCCGCCCCCCATTGGCCCTCCTGGCCTTGTCGCCATTCAGTTGATTTACCTGTGTGTGGCTATGGGGGACGCGACTTAAAGGTCTTGCTTCCGCCTCCGGTCTGTCCCTCTGGAGACTTTAAAGGCCTACTATGCTTCCGTCCGCTTAATTTAAGGGTGTCTCAGCTCTCCCAGGACCTAAGCTACCCCACGCCCAGACAAGTGATTGACACCTGATGCCGCACCTCGCGTCTGGGAACACTAGAGAGCCTGGCTCCGCCCTAGTCCTTGTTTCGGCCTGGGCATCGCTGCCCCTCTCGGATGTTAAAAATCCTGGGCGCCTGGGGACTCAGGCCGAACTTTGTGCCCATATTTGTCACGCAACAGCCGCCGCGGGCTGGACAGGAAGTCCTCCCCACCTGGACCGCCCCCCATTGAGGTTCGACGAGGCTACCTAACCACGTTCCTCTCCGCCCGGGCAGAGTCCACCTAGGGTGCCATCGACCAGCGCCTGTGGCTCTCCAGGCCACGCTCTAGCCTTGCTGGCGCTGAGTTGGCCGCGGCGTCTGGGCCTTGTCCAGCTGGCAGTGACACCATGTCAATATGTGATGTATGAATGAGCCTGCGGGGGCGACCAGCTAGATGGCCTTAAAGCACCAGCACTGCCCCACTCCACGCCTTAAGAGGCCTCCTGGCTCTTGAAGTCGGTGGAATCCCATCATCGCCCTCCCTCCGCACCCCTTCCCGCGTAAAGTGAAGAGACTGAACCCAGGGCGCAAACCTCGGACATTTATGTGTACAAAAATGGGGAGCTGGGCGGGAGGGGTGCGGGAATAGGACACTACAGATTGACGACCTTGCCCAGCTGGAGGTCAGCCTTGGGGCAGCAGCGGGCCCTGGGGTGCTTCGTTCCGGGGTTGGCGTCCCCGTCCGGCTTGGCAGCCATAGCCTCACCGCGCTCTGCGTCCATGACGCCTAGCACTGCGTCCAGCATGGAGGGGCCCAGGTCCAGGTGGAAGGACAGCAGAGGGTCGGCAGGGGCCGGCATGCAGAGACCAGGCGTCGGGGGCCGTGGAACAGCAGGCGGTGGAACTGAACGCGGGGCCTCAGCGGGCGGTGCGCGGGGCTCAGGTGGCGGGCCGCCCCCGTGGCGGCTCAGGAACGAGGTATCCCCGAATGCGTCGCCTCCACGCCCCACGTGCAGCGTGTGCCTGAAATCTCCAAGTGGCGCCGAGATGGACAGTGTCCCACGCTCCAGTCGCTTCCTGGGCTGCGCAGGGCCCAGCTGCTTCAGCACCGGCATCTGTGGGTGCACAGGTGCATCAGCCTCACCCGAGAGACTCTGTTCCAGACCCTCCTAGCCAGCCCCACAACTATCACCAAGAATGTTCTGATAAGGCAAAGCTATGGTGGAATTATTCCCAGTTTACAAATGTCATAAAACTGAAGTTCCTAGAGGGCCCAAGGTTACAACTTCTGGACTCAAAACTCAGCTTAAAGTGTTCCCAAGTCTAACACGTCCACTATGCTCTGTGGATCACCCCAGTAACTAATATTTGACTTCCCATTGACTAGGTACCAGGAAGCTGCTTTCTACTTCCCAACCTGGCGGACTGACCAGTAAGTGGTCCACAGGCCTAGGGCCAACCAGACCCCCTTTAAACACACATACACATAGACTCAGGTTCAAATCCCAGCACCTGCATGATGGCTAACAACCATCTGTAACTCCAGTTCCAGGGGATCCAACACCCACCTTCGACCTCTGTGGACATTGCACAAGCTGGATGCATTTACGTACATGCAGGTAAAACATTCATACACATAAAATGAAAATAAAATATTTTTTAAAATCACAACATAGGAGTTTGGTGTGGTAGCACATGCCTTTTAGTCCCAGCACTCAGGAGGCAGAGGCAGGTGGATCTCTGTGAGTTCAAGGCCAGCCTGGTCTACATAGCATAGTGAGTTCCAGGACAGCTGGGCTACGTCAGGGGGACCCTGTCTCAAAAAGAGGAAGAAATATCACAACATAGACCTGCATGAAAGCTCTTGATCTGGGAGCTTTTAAGGTGGCTCTTGGGAGCTGTATATTTGCAGAGTTTTTTTTTTTTTTTTTTTTTTTTTTTTTTTTTTTTTTTTTTTTTTTTTTTTTTTTTTTTTAATTTATTTTTGCAGAGCATTTTATAGTTAAAATTACCTGCTCTTGGGAACCTGTGTGTGACCCAACAGTACAATATCTCATATTTTGTAAAACATATAATAAAGCAAATGATCAGTATGTTAAAAATTGGCAGGAATGGGGAAGGGGCTGGAGAGATGGGTCAGTGGTTAAAGAACGCTTACTGTATATCTGGGTGTAGTAATGCAGCCTTTAATCCCAGTACTTGGGAGGCAGAGGCAGGCGGACCCCAGGCTGGCCTGGTCTACATAGTAAATTCCAAGGCTGTGCTGTGGCTACAGGGGAGACCCTGTTTCAAGGAAAAAAAAAAGCTTGCTGCTCTTCAAAAAGTTTGGATCCCAGCACCCATGTTGGATGGATCACTCACAACTGCTTGTAACTCAAGCTCTGGGGGATCTGATGTCCTTTTTCTGGCCTCTACAGGGACTGTAAACATGTGGCATACACATACACACAAAACTGTCAAGAATGGCACACGTTTGCAGCTGCCAGCTTGTGAACTGTAAATCAGATGTGCTATTGCTATATCTTCACCAAACTGTCAGTAGAGACCCAGTCAGCCTCTGCCCACATCCTGGAACTTGGTCCTTTTTCTGTAGAACTTGTAAGACTTTGTACTTTTATTTTATTTTATTTTATTATTTTATTTAATTTATTTATTTATTTTGGTCTTTTCAAGACAGGGTCTCCCTGTAGCCCCAGCTAGCCTGGAACTCTGTGAACCAGGCTGGCCTTGAACTCACAAAGATCCGCCTGCCTCTGCCTCCCAAGTGCTAGGATTAAAGGTGTGTGCCACCACGCCCCGGCAAGACTTTGTACTTTTAACAGTAACTTGTTTCTATTTCAACCAAAGCCCCACCCTCTGTCAGTTGTGTGACTCTCCATGAATTAATCTTTTTGTTTTCCTGTCCATATACGACGGGTCAAATGACACTACCAATTCCTTATAGAGCACATAGAAATGCTCACTTAAAAGGAAACTACACTTGTCATAGTGTCAGGCAATTGGCAGTGTTAGTTTGGGGGAAAGGAAAAACTGTGTCACTCAAACAATAACTGCAGAACAAAGATTAGATTTGTTAAAACTGTAGGAGGAAAGCAAAGCAGACAGCATTGTTTTTAGTAAGCAGCACCCTGGAAAGTATTGATAATGGACACAAATTACAGCCAAAACTATTCAAAATAATCATTAGCCTGAGGACCATCCAATGCATGCACATCACACTTCATCTTCCCACCTCTGCTAGGGATTGACCCCTGGTCTCATAGGTACTAAGCTAGCCATCGACCACTATGTGCCCAGCCATCTTTTCACTTCTCATTTTGAGACAAGATCTCACTAAGTTGCCCAGACTGGCCATGATTCTCCTGCCTTACCCTCCTGAGTAGCTGGGATTACAGGCCTGGCCACCAGACCTAGTTCAAGCGCATGTTTGTTTGCTTGTGTTGAGAGGTTTTTGTTCTTATATATTTGCTTTGTCTTTGAGATAGGATCTCCTGGCAATGCCCCTGCGTCTCGACCCTGTGCTATCTTGGCGGGCAGCTCTGAAACCTTTGTTTTATATCAGTATAATCAGTTCTGTAGTGTTGATCAAACTGCTCTGACCTTTACCTAGGTGAGTAAATATATTTTTATTGTAATTTGGCACATAGTCGATACTCCCTCCTTTCCCTGTAATGGGAACAAAACTTTTAATGAAGTAAGACTTGTGCTTAACAATGTAGCAGGGACTCTGATATTTTTTTTTATTTTAACTTATTTTGTTTCTTTTTTTAAAAATTTTATTATTTTTTTATGTGTATGAGTGTACTGTCTGCATGTAGGTTGGTGCATCCGTGTCATGCAATGCCACGGAGGTCAGAAGAGGGAGTCAGATTCTCCTGGAACTGGAGTGAAAGACGGTTCTTAGCTGCCACGTGGGTGCTGGGAATCGAACCCAGGTCCTCTGCAAGAGCAGTCGGCACTCTTAACCACTGAGCCATCTCTCCAGCCCCTTGACTTATTTTTTTTTTTTTATTTTTTATTTTTTATGTGTATGAATGTACTGTCTGCATGTAGGTTTGTGCACCCGTGTCGTGCAATGCCGCGGAGGTCAGAAGAGGGTGTCGGATTCCCCTGGAACTGG
>VZQC01011202.1:537832-571759 GCA_009823505.1 Rhizomys pruinosus | reverse complement strand
AATAATAAAATAAAATGAATAAATAAATAAATAAATAAATAAATAAAAATAAGCGTTAAATAGAATCCTACCCACCCCCCCCCTTTTTTTTTACAACGCTGAGAATGGAACACAGGGCCTCATACCTTCTCTCTACCATTGAACCATGATCCCAGCTCCACACTGGTGGAGTCTACCTAAGGAGGAACTGTCACTGAACCATATCAGCTCCTCACTGGTGGACCTTAGGCAAGCCTTTTGCCATTGAGCTACATTGCCATTTTTTGAAGGTATGTATATATAATGTGTATAACTGTATTTCCTGCATGTAAGTGCACCTGAGTCGTGCAATGCCCATGGAGGTCAGAAGAGAGTGTTGGATCCCTGGGAACTAGAGTTAGGGACGGTTGTTAGCCACCATGTGGGTACTAGGAACCAAACCGAGGTCCTCTGCAAGAGCAGCCAATGCTCTTAACTGTTGAGCCATCTCTCCAGCCCCCTGGGGTTGTGTTTTTAAACCTTCTGAGATGGTTTCATTAAGTTGCCCAGGCTGGTTTTGAATTTGTTCTGTACCCCAGAAATGCCTTGTACTTTTGATCTTCCCTCCTCAGCCTCTATTCCTGCGAATCTGGAGTAACAGCCAGTACCACTAGGCTCAGCCAAGGCTCAGCTAACACTATAGTGTGTGACATTACACATGCTGGGGTGAAAATTTTGTATTTCTTTCTTGTGGGATCCTGACTAGCTTCTTCAATCTTGTCCTGAATTTACTTTCTGAAAAGCTAGAGTCGAAACCTTATGTGTTAGAGGGTGGCAAGGAACACAGGTGGCATGATCCTCACATTTAACTCCCCAGCCACTTTCTTTCTGGCTGAGCACTGGTGATGCACAACTACACCTCAAATGAATGCCTAATGGAATCCTCAGAACAACCCAAGGAGGGGAAGAGGACAATTCCAAACAATATCTCTATATCTCTCTCATTTCTCTCTCTCTCTCTCTCTCTCTCTCTCTCTCTCTCTCTCTCTCTGATACAAAACAGAGAGGTTCAATAACTGACCCTGGTCACACAGAAGCAATTCTGGGGAAACAATTTGGAACCCAGAGTGATAAGGTATAAAGTAGATATTACCCAGTCTATAGCTTGGGCTACACATAAGTAAAGAAAAAAAAATATTTGGGGGCTGGAGAGATGGCTCAGCAGCGGTTAAGAGAGCCGACCGCTCTTGCAGAAGACCCAGGTTCAATTCCCAGTACCCACAGGGTGGCTAAGAACCATCTTAGGCTGGGCGTGGTGGCTCATGCCTTTAATCCCAGTACTTGGGAGGCAGAGGCAGGCAGATCTCTGTGAGGTCAAAGCCAGCCTGGTCTACATAGTGAGCTCCAGGCTAGCTGGGACTAGAGGGAGACCCTGTCTCAAAAAAAAAAAGTTTAGTTTGATGTAAAAACCAGGAGTTTCCTTACAACCCTTATTGTCTTTTTTTTTTTTTTTTTAATCTTTTCTATTTGACACAAGGTAAAATATAAGTTCAAAGGAGCTTTGGGGAGGCCGATGTGGTGGAGGACGCCTTTAATCCCAGCAAGAGGCAAAAACAGGCAGATGTGTTTAAATTTGAGGCCAGCCTAGTCTACACAGTGAGTTCCAGGCCAGCCAGGACTACATAAACAAAAAACAAACAAAAGAGCTTTGGGGCCTGGGTAGAAGTCTCAGAGCATAGGAGCGCTAGCTGCCCAAGCATGAGGACCTGAGTTTAAAAAATAGGGTTTTTTTTTTTTTCAGTTGTACAATTGTGCTTTCAAATTAGTTTATTATTAGCTTATTTTCTTTATCATTGTCATACATTTATTTTTACACATTTGTAAAGCATTCACTGTGAATTTGGGAGAAAAGACATAGGAGTTTTTACATTTAGAAACGAAGCTTTCTGCTGGGCGTTGTGGGGATCGACTTTAATCCGAGCACTCAGGAGGCAGAGACAGGTGGATGTCTGTGAGTTCAAGACCAGCTTGGTCTACATAGAGAGTTCCAGGCCAGCTGGGCTACAGGGAGACCCGGTCTCCAAAAGACCAAAAAAAAAAAAAAAAAAGAAAGGAATCTTTCTAAGATAAAAAAACTTTGAATTATAATCTCTGATTCATTTTTCATTTTTATAAAAATGTAAGACTTACTATGGTAATTTACTATAAAAGTATATACTATATATAATCATTTATACAAAAGACCTGATATTATTTTACAAATACTATTTATTTTAAAACTTTCTTAAATTTTCCTGTTTTTTCTACCTTAGGGTTAACTATATTATGCAATATAGTCATTAGTAAGAAAACATTACGGGGCTGGAGAGATGGCTCAGTAGTTAAGAGCACTGACTGCTCTTGCAGAGGACCAGGGTTCGATTCCCAGCACCCACATGGAGGCTAAGAACCGTCTTTAACTCCAGTTTCAGGGGAATCCGACACCCTCTTCTGATCTCCACAGGATTTCATGACACTGGTGCACCAACCTACATGCAGACAGTACACTCATACATATAAAAAATAAATATATTTTTTAAATTACATGATATTTTTTCTTTGTAGAAAATCATAACATTTATTTAAATCTACTGTAATTTTCTTACTGGTAAGACTATAATTATCAATTTAATTGGCTTTCAATGAACAAAGATAGATAGGATTTTCCGTCAAAGGAAGACTCATTTTAAAGACTAAACTGGCTGTGGTGGGGCTTGCCTTTAATCCTAGTCCTTGGGAGGCAAAGGCAGTCTGATCTCTGTGAGACTGAGGCCAGTCTGGTCCACAGAGTTAACTTCCAGGCAGGGTGGGACTAGGGAGACCCTTCCACTGGTCTCAGGAGATCTCCGGGTTTTTATTTTATTTTATTTTATTTTTTATGGGTATGAATGTACTGTTATCTGCATATAGGTTTGTGCACCCGGACCCAGGTTCGATCCCCAGCACCCACATGGTGGCTGAGAACCGTCTTTAACTCCAGTTCCAGGGGAATCCTATACCCTCTTCTGACCTCGGAGGACCTGAGTTTAAAGCTCCAACACCCACTTGAAAAAGCCTGGCATGGCCTGCGGAGGGCCAGAGCAGGAGGATGGTGGGAACTTGCTGGACATCTGTGTACACAAACTTGACTCTATATACCTTAACATAGATGATGGAGTGCAAGAAACCCGGTGGGAGGCTATGAGGAGAGGTGCAGATATGGGAAGGGCTCTAAATAGGATTAAGATGCACAAAAATTATATATACATTATATGTAATTATATATACATATTATATACATATATACATATTATATATAGTATGTGTGTATATGTGTGTGTGTGTGTGTGTGTGTATAATATAAATGAGATTTCCTCTTCCGGCCTGGGCTCCCACGCTTACAAACACCACACACAGCACACTGTTGAATATGCCTTGTCTTCTCCCTTACTCTTAGACCTTGGGCTAGTCACTTAGTCAGGTCTAATGTGCCTGCGGCAGGGCTGGTGCACTCCACGCAATGCGGTCATTCTTGGAAAAGGTTCGTCATTCTCCAGGCTTGTACAGAGGGACTGTTGTTAGGGACCAAAGTAAAGCCAGCGGGAAGCAGGCGCGCACACAGCAGACCCAGGCCCGCCCTGACATCCCAAGCTCAGATAAGCAGACCTCCTCCGGTCTCTTCCACTCTCCCGTTCCTGCCTAGGCATGGCCACAGCTCCAGCTGCAGGGGGTTGGGGGCACAGCTGCTTCACCTCTGTCTTCTTTCAGCACCAGCCCTGCCAGGACGGAAATAACAACCCGCCCCAGAGCTGGCTGGACGGGTTCTCAGGCTAGAGGCGGGTGGGGACCCAGACCTGGCAGGGGACCCCGGGGCTGTGAGACCCTTGAGATCTTAGGGCTGGGAGAGCACTTCCTGAAGCCACGTGGCTGCATCAGGAACATCAGTGGCCCTGGTATCTGCCCACCAGTCTGTCTACTCTCCTCTGGTTGGAACCTAGGGGACCCCTGCCCACCACCGTCACTTACCGCGTGGTCCTGACTGAGCTGGGCTCCGCTCAAAGTGCCGCCTGTCCCAGCCTGGCCTAGGAGGCAGCCTCCTTGCTGATCCGAAGGCCTCTCCTTCCTTCTTCCTTCCGGCGGGATCTCACCTGGCAAAGAAAGTGTCATGCCCAGCCTGGTGCCACCTCAGCTTTAGCCTGCGCTCTTGGGGTCCTAGGAACTGGACCTCCAAGCTTCTTGTTTTTCACAGGTAGGGGGTTCCCCGCCTTCCTCTCTCAGAACCAGGGATTCAGATTCCAAGCCTCTTCCCTCAGACCCAGGAGTCCAGACCCCGGCCCTCATTCCTCAGACACATGAGTCCAGTCCCAGCCCTCCTCCCTCAGATCCAGAGTCCAGACCTCAGCCCTCCTCCCTCAGACCCAGGAGTCCAGACCCCAGCCCTCCTCCCTCAGACCCAGGGGTCCAGACCGTAGCCCTCCTCCCTCAGACCCAGGAGTCCAGACCCCAGCCTCCTCCCTCAGACCCAGGAGTCCAGACCCCAGCCTCCTCCCTCAGATCCAGGAATCCACACCACAGCCTTCCTCTCTTAAACCCAGGAGTCCAGACCCCAGGCCTCCTCCCTCAGACTCAGGAGTCCAGACCCCAGCCCTCCTCCCTCAGACCCAGGGGTCCAGACCCCAGCCCTCCTCCCTCAGACCCAGGGGTCCAGACCCCAGCCTCCTCCCTCAGACCCAGGACTCCAGACCCCAGCCTCCTCCCTCAGACCCAGGAATCCACACCACAGCCTTCCTCTCTTAAACCCAGGGGTCCAGACCCCAGTCCTCCTCCCTCAGACCCAGGGGTCCAGACCCCGGCCCTCATTCCTCAGACCCATGAGTCCAGTCCAGCCCTCCTCCCTCAGACTCAGGAGTCCACACCCCAGCCCTCCTCCCAGAAACCCAGGAATCTAGACCCCAGTCTCCTCCCTCAGGCTCCAGCCTGTCCCTTGGACACGCCCTAGCTGGGGTCTCTTCTTTACCTACACTGGGAATGGAAGCGTCAGCCCCTCTCAGGGGCCATGAGAGCAGTCCAAGCGCGGAGTCACCGCCCAGTCTGCCTAGTAGGTCTGTTCCTAGTCCCAGACAGAGAGGGTTAAGCCATAGGCCCCTCCCAGCCTTCTTTATCCCCCAAAAGTTTGCCTGTAAGATTTAAAGGAGTAGAAACTTGACTGGAAAAGCCGAGGCCCCTTTGAGCTGATTGCAGGGGTAGGAGGAGGCCAGGACTGGGTGTGCGGAGCAGGGCAGAGCTTGGGGGATGGAGTATTGGGGGATGGACGGACGCGCCCCCAGCCCGGCCCCTCCCCCTGCCCAGCTTGGAATTTCCTGAAATCTGGGAAGTCTGGTTGTTTAGAAGAGTAATTTCTTCCAGATTGCAGCTGTTGAGGGGGTGTGTTTGTGTGCTTGCGTGCGTGTGTAAAGGGAGGAGAGGGAGGGGTGGGGAGAAAGGGAGGAGAGGGGAGGGAGAGAACTCAAGTCCTACTGGAAGTTGAGGTGGTCCGAGAGAGCCCCTGGAGCAGCCCCCTTCCCGCCCCCAAGATAAATAAATAGTTCTGCCTCACAGCTCCCATCCTAAGAATGGTCATTGCATCACTCTAAGCACCTGTGTCTATGGCGAAGACAAAATAGATTTCAGTGTTAGGAGGATTCCTCTAAAACAAGTGTGTGTGTGTGTGTGTGTGTAAATATGCTGATCTGAACTGAGGTGTGATACAGAAAGCAGTCTCCAGAAAGTTGCTGGACTCAGAGAGTACAGAGGACACTAGGTGGGAAGGGCCCACCCAAGTAGGGGACACGGAAAACATGGATGTTTAGATGGGAGGCTGGGCCAACACAGAGAGAGGCCGAGGTTCAGGTGAGAGGGTAAAGATCAGGTGAGAGGCTGGGTCAGTGGTGAGGCAGGGGTGACCCAGATGGGGGGCAGGTTTAGTGGAGAGGGAAGGACTGGCCAGTAGGAACTGGGGCAGGCTTCCCAGAAAGAGGGGGCAGGGTGTTGGGGCTGGGGAGAGCTGTTTCAGAGGGAAGGAGGAAGCCCCTGAGCTGCACACAACAGGCCCAGTAGGGACTGGTAGAGCATAGGGGAGGAGGAAGCACGTTACAGGAAGGCAGATACCAAGTGGAGCACAGGGCACACAGGTAAGCAGGTGAGAGTGGACTTTGGCTCGGAGAGCTTGGCTCGAAAGCCACTAGGAGGGACCTAAGTCAGCCTGCAGGTAGAACTGGCAACTCCTGTGTTACACAATAGTCAGGGTAATCAGTTGGCTGAGATGCCCATCAAGGGATGAATGGGTAAAGAAAACAATGCGCGCGCGCGCGCGTGTGTGTGTGTGTGTGTGTGTGTGTGTGTGTGTGTGTGTACCATGGAGTTTTGTGCTGCCTTAAGGAAAAACACAATCATGTGATTTGCTGGGAAATGGATAGAACTGCAGATTATGTTAATATAAATCAGACTCAGAAAGACAAAACTAAGTAGTTCCCATCGGTTGCCCCTTTAGATCTAATATCCACTAACCTAATTCTATTTTATCTCAAGTCATCTTATCTTATCTTATCTTATCTTATCTTATCTTATCTTATCTTATCTTATATCTACTATCACTTTCCAAGCTTCCTGTTGTTCTGTTTGGTGGCAGTAGGGATTAAGTTAGGCAAGTACTCTACCCACCAAGCTAAGTCTCTATACCCATCCACCCCTCCTTTTCTTCAAATTTCCAGACAGGTTCTCATTAAGTTGCCCAGGCTGGCCTTGAACTTGCTCTGTAGGTCTTTTGGTCTTCTGTCCCCCACCGCCACCCCTGCAGTAGCCTGGATAGCTTTGAGGACAGGCTTTATACCACTGGAGGTGTGGGAGGGGAGAGACCCTGGGAGGAGGTGGGTCAGTGGAGAGGGAGGGGGAGACCCAGGTGGGAGGCTGGGGTTTGGAGTTGCAAAGGAGTCAAGCTGTATATGAATGCAGAATGTGGAAAGGGCAGTACTGGGAGAAAGAAGGGGACCAGCAGGGGAAGGAGACGGGGAAGACGTGAGAGCAATGGGGGTGAATACTAGCAACATGCATAATGGACATGCGGGAAGGGGTCAGAATGAACGACTTATTATTTATTGATTTGTTTTTTCTTTTTGAGACAGGGTCTTCCTGTAGCCCCAGCTGTCCTGGAACTCACTATGTAGACCAGGCCATCCTGGAACTCACACAGATCCACCTGCCTCTGCCTCCTGAGTGCTGGCATCAAAGGTGTGCGCCACCACACCAGAGTCATGAAACCCATTATTGTATGTTAATGTAAAAGAAATTCATTAGAGATCATGAGAGAGAGAGAATGTCAGAGTTCCCTCCCTGGGATCCACATAAGAATGGGTCAGAACAGACTGCCTTCAACATGAAAACAATGTTGGAGGGAGAGGAGGAGTCTTGTCACCCCAAGCTCACTGAGATGAATAATACACCTACATCATAAATGGCTATTAGATGTGCATAAATTGATTTTTAAATGTACAGTTCAGTGGAATTTGGTATGTTTACATTATTGCACAACCAGCACCCTCAAAGGAAAGTCCATTAGACAATCCCACTCTACTCCCTCTCTCCCCAGCTCCTAGAAAACAGTCATCTGCTTTGTGATTGTACAGTTATCATTCTGGATGTGTATGCTTTTTATACTTCATGAACATTGTGATGCTTTTAGCACTCATTAAGACATACAGCACAGGAGATTTATTTATTTATTTATTTTTGTTTTTTTTGAGATTTATTTTTAATATTTTATTTATCGATTGATTGATTGTGTTTTTTGAGACAAGATTTCCCTGTAGCCCCAGCTGGCCTGGAACTCTCTCTGTAGATCAGGCTGGCCTTGAACTCACAGAGATCTGCCTGCCTTTGCTCCCAGAGTGCTGGGCATGAACCACCATGCCCGGCTTATTGTATTTATTTTTATTTTATGTGTATGTATGAGTTTATTGCCTGCATATCTGTAAGTGCACCCACATCATGCAGTGCCCTTGGAGGTCACAAGAGGGTGTCAGATCCCCTGGAACAGGAGTTAGGATGGTTGTTAGCTGCCATGGGGGTGCTAGGAATTGAACCTGAGTCCCCTGCAAGAGCAACCAGTACTCTTAACCATAGAGCCATCTCTCCAGCCTAAGAGATTTATTTGAGCCAGGCATGGTGGCGCACGCCTTTAGTCCTAGCACTCGGGAGGCAGAGGAAGGCGGATCTTTGTGAGTTCAAGGCCAGCCTGGTCTACAGAGTGAGTTCCAGGTCAGCTGGGGCTACAGGGAGACCCTGTCTTGAAAAGACCAAAAAAAAAAAAAAAAAGATTTATTTGAAGGATTTTGGTGCTTCTCAGGGCTGGAGTGTGCAAGGCTGAGGTGGAGGTAGGATTTCTTCTTTTTTTTAATGTTTTTAAATTTTATTTATTTATTTATTTATTTATTTATTTATTTATTTATTTATTTTTATTTTTTGGTCTTTTCGAGACAGGGTCTCCCTGTAGCCCCAGCTGTCCTGGAATTCACTCTGTAGACCAGGCTGGCCTTGAACTCACAAACATCCACCTGCCTCTGCCTCCCAAGTGCTAGGATTAAAGGTGTGCGCCACCACGCCCGGCTATTTATTTTTGTATGTGTATGAATGTACTGTCTTCATGTAGGTCTGTGCACCTGTGTCGTGGTGCAATGCCTCGGAGGTCAGAAGAGGGTGTCGGATTCCCCCGGAACTGGAGTTAAAGATGGTTCTCAGCCGCCATATGGGTGCTGGGGATCAAACCCGGGTCATCTGCAAGAGCAGTTGGTGCTCTTAACTGCTAGGCCATCTCTCCAGCCCAGGATTTCTTCTTATAGAGTGTTCTCTCTTGTTCTCGAGTTCTTCTGGAAGAATGGGATGAGGCCCTGACACATCTATCAACAACTGGGCCTGCTGTCTCAGCTGTCCAGGATGCCGTGCTTAGAGTAAGCACAAAGCCTGAATGGGCTACAGAGGAAATTCAAGGTCAACCTGGGATTTTAGTAAGATCCTGTCTGAAAACTTTTCTCTCTCTCTCTTTTTTTTTGAGACACGGTCTTCCTTTAGCCCCAGCTGGCCTGGAACTCACCCTGTAAACCAGGTTGGCCTTGAACTCACAGAGATCCACCTGGCTCTGCCTCCTGAGTGCTAGGATCAAAGGCATGCACCACCACGCCTGGCTTAAAGGTGGTTCTTAGCTGCCATGTGGGTGCTGGGAATCGAACCCGGGTCCTCTGCCAGAGCAGTTGGCACTCATCTGCTGAGCCATCTCTCCAGCCCCTGGAAACTTAAAAAAAAGGGGGTGGGGGTGGGGGTGGTATAACTCAGTGGTGGAGTGTTTGTGTAACATGCAGGTGTCTTTGGGTTCAATCCTCACTACTACAAAATGAAACAAATAAAAAGAAAACAGAACAAAACAAAAAAATGCATTGACAGCCGCAGCCAAAGTAGTGTGTAGGCATTGACACCCAGGCTTTGCCCAAACTAGTGAAACCAGGAGGCACAGCCCTAGCCCTGGTGGATTCCGGTAAGTGCTCTGCCACTGAGCCACATGCCCAGGACCTTACTAGGGAATTCTAGGCAGGGGCTCTACCACTGGGCCACACCCTCATCCCCTCACTGGTGGATTCTAGGCAGGTCCTCTAACCACCAAACCATGTCGCCAGCCCCAGACTAGTGTTCAATTCAAGAGACTAGAGTGGAACCAAGTGCACACGTGGGGTTGTCTTCTGTGTGATGTGACAACTGCACATACCTCTGGCATGTGACGTGAGGTGACCTATGCAGAGATTCAGGAGCTATTGCACCTTATCCCACGAGGTAAGGTAACTTACACACAGGCTCTGGGTGAGTGTTCACATACAGATCCATGCAGTGTCATAGTTAGCTTCAGCTGTGAACTCGATGCACACCCGGAGCCACCTGTGAAGAGGGAACGTCCATCTGGAGAGTTTCCCAGATCAGATTGTCTGTGGCCACATCCGTGCAGTGTATAATTGCTAGTTGATGCAGAGGGCACATGGGCCAGGGATGTATAAGAAAGGTAGCTGAGTAAGCCAAGGGAAGCAAGCTAGCAAGCAGCGTCCATCTGTGGTCACCGCTTCAGTTGTTACTGCCTTGGCTTCCCTCAGTGGGGGCCTTGGTGGGTTTACCTGGTTGCATTTGGTCAGGGTTTTATCCTAGCAGTAGAAATATGTTCAGGGGTTGTGTGCACATGCAAATCCCTGTCAGGTCAAGTGTATTAACACATGCGCAGAGTCCGGCATGAAGCTATGTTTGATGGGGATCATTCTGTGCATTTAGAAACCCTCAGAGAGCATCCTGGCAGAAACTAGGAGCTGGAACCAGGTCAACTTCATGACGTGAACCCTGAGGCCACCCAGGGTTCCATGCCCAGAAGGGCCCAGAACCTAATTTAATGTCCAGAAGCCAGCCAGGTGTAGTTCATTGTTTTGAACAAGAAGCTCCAACCTCATCATTTGCACTGACCCCCTTAAATGATGCAGCCAGTTCCCTCCATGGAAAGGCAGGAAGGCAGGGCCTTGGGCAAAATCTCTGAGAAGTGCAGTGTTTGAGGTAAGAAGAGGGAAGGGCAGGGTTGCAGCCAGAGAGGAGAGAGGGTGTGGCCAAGGAGGCACCTCAGCTTCCTGGGTCTCAAAAGCAGGCCAAGGACAATAGTGTAAAACAGAGCAAAGTAAGAGGTTCTCTGGGTAACAACTCGAAGGCTGTTGGGGGTTCAGGTAAGAGCTAATTCAAGAGGGACAGAGTGGCAGAAAGCAAGATTGGGGTCAGGAGATGTGGGGAATGAAGCAAAGCTGGTACTCTGAGGGTATCCCCCCAGCTCGGGGAGCATTCTGGAGATATCTCCCAGTGTGGGGAACACTCTGGGGGTATCTACAGCATGGGGAGCACTCAGGGTATCTCCCAGTGTGGGGAGCACTCAGGGTATCTCCCAGTGTGGGGAGCACTCAGGATATCTCCCAGTGTGGGGAGCACTCAGGGTATCTCCCAGTGTGGGGAGCACTCAGGGTATCTCCCAGTGTGGGGAGCATTCAGGGTATCTTCCAGTGTGGGGAGCACTCTGAGGGTATCTACAGCATAGGGAGCACTCAGGGTATCTCCCAGTCTGGGGAGAACTCGGGGTATCTCCCAGTGTGGGGAGCACTCAGGGTATCTACAGCATAGGGAGCACTCAGGGTATCTACAGCATAGGGAGCACTCAGGGTATCTCCCAGTGTGGGGAGCACTCAGGGTATCTCCCAGTGTGGGGAGCACTCAGGATATCTCCCAGTGTAGGGAGCACTCAGGGTATCTCCCAGCATAGGGAGCACTCATGGTATCTCCCAGCGTGGGGAGCACTCAGGGTATCTACAGCATAGGGAGCACTCAGGGTATCTACAGCATAGGGAGCACTCAGGGTATCTCCCAGCATAGGGAGCACTCAGGGTATCTACAGCATAGGGAGCATTCTGGGGGTATCTACAGCATAGGGAGCATTCAGGATATCTCCCAGCCTAGGGAGCACTTTGGGGCTATCTACAGCATAGGGAGCACTCAGGATATCTCCCAGTGTAGGGAGCACTCAGGATATCTCCCAGCACAGGGAGCACTCAGGGTATCTACAGCATAGGGAGCACTCAGGGTATCTCCCAGTGTAGGGAGCACTCTGGGGCTACCTACAGCATAGGGAGCACTCAGGGTATGTTCAGCATAGGGAGCACTCAGGGTATCTCCCAGTGTAGGGAGCACTCTGAGGGTATCTACAACATGGGGAGCACTCAGGGTATCTCCCAGCGTAGGGAGCACTCAGGGTATCTACAGCATAGGGAGCACTCAGGGTATCTCCCAGTGTAGGGAGCACTCTGAGGGTATCTACAACATGGGGAGCACTCAGGGTATCTCCCAGCGTAGGGAGCACTCAGGGTATCTACAGCATAGGGAGCACTCAGGGTATCTCCCAGTGTAGGGAGCACTCTGGGGGTATCTACAGCATAGGGAGCACTCAGGGTATCTACAGCATAGGGAGCACTCAGTGTATCTCCCAGTGTAGGGAGCATTCTGAGGGTATCTACAACATGGGGAGCACTCAGGGTATCTCCCAGTGCAGGGAGCACTCTGGGGGTATCTACAGCATGGGGAGGTTCAGAGAAAACTTACTTTCTTTTTTTATTTTTTATGTGTATGAATGTACTGTCTGCATGTAGGTTGGTACACCTGTATTGTGCAATGCTGCGGAGGTCAGAAGAGGGCGTCAGATTCCCCTGGAACTGGAGTTAAAGACAGTTCTTAGCCATCATGTGGGTGCTGGAAATCAAACCCAGGTCCTCTGCAAGAGCAGTCTTAACCACTGAGCCACCTCTCTAGCCCCGAAAGCTTTCTTTTTCTTTGGTTGGTTTAGATACAAGTGATACTGTTATATTTCTTTTTTTTTTCAGCTTATGATTTTTTTTTTTCTTTATTAGGCTGAAAGATGTCATGTTTGAAGTCTCCTCTTTGGCAAGCCCAAACCACCATCAGTTCTGCCCTTGAGCTCCACACTGGAGTTTTCCCTTCCCATGGTCACCAAATGAGGTCCAGTAAGCACCATGTCCTGTCTTGATCTTCCTGTACCGGTCTCTATGATACAGCCTGGGTAGTTATATTTCTTTTAAAAAAGATTTTTGTTAGCCAGGCCTGGTGGTGCATGCCTTTAATCCCAACACTTGGGAGGCAGAGGCAGGTGGATTTCTGTGAGTTCAAGGCCAGCCTGATCTATATAGTGAACTCCAGGCCAGCTGGGACTAAAGGGAGACCCTGTCTCAAAAAGACCAAAAAAAAAAAAAAGATTTTTGTTTTCTCAATTTTATTTAATTAATTAATTTATTTATTTATTTATTGGGCGGGTTTTTTTTTTTTTGCTGCTATTGCCATAGACACAGAGAATGCTCTCTAAGAGTTCATCAAATCCCAAGTTCGTCCTGTTATGCTGAAGGAATTCACAAACTCACTTCTCATTGGCCAAAAATGTGGTGATTGTAATGGTTCATATTTAGATTGATAATTTTGATTTGATGCATTTGAGTCTAGTTATAATGATTTAAAATTCACATCTGGAACTGCAGGTCCTTTTTCATCAACATACAGATGAAAACAAAGATGAGGTGGCCGAGAGGAGGCACCAACCCTACCTTAGCTTACAAGAGCAAGTCAAGGAAATAAAGCAAAACAAAATCAAAGAAAAGGTTCAAAGATGGCTGGCTCTAGAGGGCAGGATGTGTGAGGTGAAGGAGTACAGGGGAAGAGAGGGGCAGGAATGCAGAGAGTTGGAAACACAGGGCGTCCTCTGAGAGGGGCAGGGCAGAGAAATATGGTCCCCCCAAGACTGGGTGGGGTCAGAGAAAGGTTTCTGTTCTTTGCTTGGTTGGGATATATTTACTACTAATATTTTGCTTTTTTGTTTATGAATTTATTTATCAATTTATTTGTTTATGACCTTTATTTATTTTGAGGCAGAATTTCCGTAGCCCTGTAGCTGTCCTGGGACTCACTATGTAGACCAGGATAATAACCTCAATCTCCCAGTGATCTGCCTGCCTCTGCCTCGGGAGCGCTGGGATCAAAGGCGTGAGCCGCCTCACTCAGCTTTGTAACTTTAAAAAAAATGCTCGAGATACATTGTGTACACGTATTGAAATCTTAAGAAATAAAAATTCAAAAAGTTTCATTTATACTTGAAAAATTATTTTTTAGTTTCTTTTTTTTTTTTTTTTTTTTTTTTTTTTTTTTTTTTTTTTTTTTTTTGGACAGGGTCTTCTATAGTCCCAGAGACCTGGAACTTACTTTGTAGACCAGGTGGCCTTGAACTCACAGAGATCTGCCTGCCTCTGCCTTCCAAGTGTAGGATTAAGGGTGCAACACCATGCCAGCTTAAAGATGGTTCCTTAGCTGCCATGTGGGTGGTGGTGGAATTGAACCCGGTACTTCTGCAAGGCGGCTGGTCTCTTAACAGCTGAGCCATCTCTCCACCTCTCTCTCGTCTCTTTTAATTTTATTATTCTGTATGTGATGTATGAATTTACTGCTGCATGTAGGTTTGTGTACCATGTCGTGCAATGCCGCGGAGGTCAGAAGAGGGTGTCGGATTCCCTGGAACTGGAGTTCTCCTGGGAATGGAGTTTCAGACGGTTCTTGGGCCGCCCCATGTGGGTGCTGGGGATCGAACCCGGGTCCTCTGAAGGATCGGTCGAGCTCTTAACCGCTAGACCATCTCTCCAGCCCCTCTCCATCTCTCTTTAAAAAAAAAAAAACAAAATATATATATATATATTATATATATATATGTTTTTTTTTTTTTTTTTTTTTTGGTCTTTTCGAGACAGGGTCTCCCTGTAGCCCCAGCTGTCCTGGAATTAGCTCTGTAGACCAGGCTGGCCTTGAACTCTCAAAGATCCACCTGCCTCTGCCTCCCAAGTGCTAGGATTAAAGGCGTGTGCCACCAAGCCCGGCTCAAAAGGGGGTGGAGAGATAGCCTAGTGGTTAAGAGCACCGACCGCTCTTGCAGAGAACCGGGGTTCGATCCCCAGCACCCACATGGCGGCTGAGAACCGTCTGTAACTCCAATTCCAGGAGAACCCCAGCTCCAGGGAAATCTGAGACCCTCCTCTGACCTCCAGCATTGCACGACATGGGTGCGCACCAACCTACATGCAGATAGTACATTCATACACAGACAAAAATAAATAAAAAAATTTAAAAAAATTTTATATAATTATTTGTTTAGAGACAGAGTCTCTAGCTGGCCTGGAACTCATTATGTAGATCAAGCTGGCCTTAAACTCATATAAATCTACCTTTTTCTGCCTCCCAAGTGCTGAGATTAAAGGTGTGATCCACTATGTCTATTCCCCCCAGAGTAACTTTTAGCAGTGCCCAGGATACATAGACACATCTTTCTAATTTTGCAGATGAAGGAAACTGAGTCGTAAGATTTTTTTTTTTTTTTTTTTTTTTTAGATAGGGTCTCCCTGCAGCCCCAGCTGTCCTGGAACTCACTTTGTAGACCAGGCTGGCCTTGAACTCACAGACATCCACCTGCCTCTGCATCCTAAATGCTGGGATTAAAGGTATGCACCACCACACCCAGCTTTTTGGTTGGTTTTTATGCAAATCATTCATGTGAGGAAGTTTTGTATCCAGGCAGGATGATGCTAATGGAATACATAGAAGAGACTGCACAGAGACTACCTCCCCCTAACCCCCCCCCCCCGAGTGAGGAAGAAAGAGATCTTGTGGATTGAACTTTCTGGAAGAGTGGGATTGACTGCTAGTCTGTTTAATATGGTGGTCACGTGTGGCTGTTAATCACTTCAGATGTTGCTAGCAAGGCTGAGCAAATGGATTTTTTTTGTTTGTTTGTTTTTTTGTTTTTTTTGAGACAGGGTCTCCCTGTAGCCCCAGCTGTCCTGGAATTCACTCTGTAGACCAGGATGGGCTCGAACTCACAAAGATCCACCTGCCTGTGCCTCCCAAGTGCTAGGATTAAAGGCGTGCGCCACCACGCCCGGCTGAGCAAATGGAATTTTAATCTCATTATTTTAATTTATTCAAATTTAAATGATCACCAGTGGCTATCCGCCCCATCTCACATTCCCTGGCCAGGCCTGAAGAACTTACAGAGGGTTTAGGCATGTAGAGGGAGGCCCTCCTCTAGAAATGAGCAAAGGTGAGAGGAAGGGAGTGAGGAGCAAGTTTATGGTAGAGGAGCCCTTAGGCACCTACTACGAGGAGTTCTACATTAGTTGAAAGAAGAGGAAACAGGGGCTGGAGAGATGGCCTAGCGGTTAAGAGCGCCAACCGCTCTTACAGAGGACCTGGGTTCAATCCCCAGCACACATGGTGGCCGAAAACCATCTGAAACTCTAATTCCAGGAGAACTCCAGTTCCGACACCCTCTTCTGACCTCCGCGGCATTGCATGACACAGGTGCACAAACTTGCATGCAGACAGTACATTCATACACATATGGAAATAAATAAAATTAATAAAAAAATTAAAAAATAAAAAAAAGAAGAGGAAACAAAAAAATCAAAAAAATTCTTAAAAATTAAAAAAAAAAAAGAGGGCAACTTGGCTCCTCCTAGGAGGCTGGCAGGGCAGGATCTATTGAGCTCTTTCTGTATGCAAAGCTCTGTTCTAGTCCCTGTGTCCCTGTGGTTGGCACAATCGAGGATGGATGGCAGGGTGAGGGTAGCCTGGACTATACAGCAATACCCTGACTCAAAACCAAGGAGATAGCCAGGTGTGGTGGTACATGCTTTTAAACCCAGCACTCAGGAACCAGAGGGAGGCAGATCTTTGTGAGATGGAGGCCAACCTGGTCTACACAGCTAGTTCCAGACCATCTAGGGCTACAGGGAGACCCTGTGTCAAAAAAAAAAAAAAAATCCCTAAACTAAATACAAACAAGGAAATATGCCCTCTAGGGTTACCTGGCAGGCTGTCACCTTCAGTCCTGGCGGGTATGAGTTGGGTGCAGTTAATGCTTCCCTTGAGTAGGTGAGGAAACTGAGTCAGCTGGGCAGAGCTGTGCCAAAGTCCACAAAGCCAGAGGCCACAGCCTTGCACTGATGGGCATGGGGCGTGTGTGTGTGTGTGTGTGTGTGTGTGTGTGTGTGTGTGTGTGTGAATTCCCACAACAATTTAATATAGGGTGGAGCCTCGCAGAACCCCAGAACTGAGGGTTGGGATCATGATGGGTCTGGAAGTCCAGCAGGTAAAGGAGTCAGTGAGGCCTGTGCAGATCCAGGAAGGGGAAGATGGAAAGGGAGGGGGTGGGGGGGGAGAGGGAGGGAATAAAATGCTCCTTGCTAGACAGCGCTCTGGGAATGGACACCCTAGAGCCAGTCAGAGCCAGTCATTCAGTGGTCACTGGTCTGTTCCTGGAACTCTGTTCCAGAACTGGCACCTTCCTCCTTCCAGCAAAGGCTTTTGATGCCAACTTTGCCCCAAAGCTTGGACAGCCTGCAGCTCCCTCCTCCCCACCCCATTCACAACAGGAAAAGTTCCCTGGAGTCCACTGAAGGCCTCGGAAGAACAAGAAGTAGCGAACAGCCAATAGGTGATGGTCATCAACCTTGACAGATAGTCTGTGAGGTCTGTCATCCCTGACACCTTTCCTGCCTGGCACCAAATTTGAACAGATTGAATGATGGCAAGACTTCTACCTGTCTGCATGCCTGTCAGACTGCCGGGCTTTGGGTCCTGGCTTCAGTGGAGTGTGGCTGTGTGATCCCAGGCAAATTACTTCTCATCTGGGCTTCACTGTCTCAACTGTAAAGTGAGACGTGCTTAACAGCAAGTTGTGGAGGACTTTAAGGTTCAATGACAGGCACTGAAGCACAACAGCCAGAGCACTGAGGGCTTCTGACCCTCATTAGGGCCCCTGGGAGCTCTCCCCTCCCCTGGCCCCTCTCCTCTCCTGTCCCTTCTACTCCTTCCCCCCCTTTCCTCCTCTCCTCTCCTCCCCTCTTCCCCTCCTTCTCTCTCCCTTTGCTGTCGTCTCATCCTCTTATGTCTAGCTATCAGTCTATGGACAGGATTGGGTTTGTTTCCTCAGACAATTAAAGAATTAAAAGGCAGGAAAAAAAAAAAAAACTCAGACCAATGAAGAGCAAGAAACAGATTTTTATCAAAAGGTAAAGAATCACATCTGTACACGAAGACGTGTACACACTCAAAAAGATACAGCTCTGCACAAGTGGAGACAGCACTGATAATGCAAAGCCCCCGGTGGGAGGATCTGGATTTTAAGGATTTCACTGGTCCCCCTCCCCTAATTTTGGATTGGCCAATTTAAAGAAGAGAAGGTTGATAGGCCACAACCCTGAGCTGAGATAGTCCAGGACTATGTGACTCTAGGCAGATCAGTTGAAGGGCTTGTGAGAGTTAAAAATAACGCCTTCCGGCCAGAGTCCCAGAAGAGGCAGGAAGTGCCCATCTTTATTACTTTATTACTTTATCCTCAGGGCCATGCTTGCTTACTAGGGACTTAGTCCTCTCCCCTCTTCTCCCCTCATCTCCTTTTCCCTCCCCTCCTTTTTTCTCTTCTTTCCTTTCCCCTCCCCTCCCCCTCTCTCTTCCTCTCCTCTCCTTCCTTCCCCTCCCCTCCACCCTCCTCTCCCTTCCTTTCTTCCTTCTTCCCTCTTTATCCCTTCCTCACTTCACGCTCCCTCTGGAAAATCCCACACAAACCCCAGGCATTATAAGGAGATGACTCAGATCTTAACCACTGAGTTATCCCATGCCAAATCAGGTAGGTCCTTGTATAAGTGTGCTCCAAAGTCCATTTGTCATCAGTGGCCTGGAATCTTCTGTTCTACTTCTAGTTAGACCTTGTAGCTGGGTGTGGGGGGAACAAGGGTTGGGGGCGCAATAAAATCTTTCTTAGGTAAGCAGGAAACAAACTTAAGTTTACCAAGTGTACCTGTGTTATGCAAGGGCTCTTGCCTTGAGGTCAGGAGTCAGATCCACTAGAACTGGAGTTATAGATGGTTGTTAGCCGCCATGTGCATGCTGAGAACCAAACCCAAGTCCTCTGCAAGAGCAGCCAGTGCTTTTAACTGCTGACTTATCTGTCCAGCTCCTTTTTCTTTCGTTTGCACTGGTTCCATTAACCCAAGCTGGCCTTGAATTGCTATGAGCAGAAGCTGGTGCCCCATCCCCAGTAGGGGATCAACTATCCCAGGCTGGCCTTGAACTCACTATGTAGCTGAGGGTTATCTTGAACTCTTTTTTTGTTTGCTTTGTGTGTGTGTGTGTGTGTGTGTGTGTGTGTGTGTGTGTGTGTGTGTGTTTTCTGGTGTTTTTGAGACAGTGTCTTCCTGTAGCCCCAGCTGGCCTGGAATTTGCTTTGAACTCACAGAGATAGTCTGCCTCTGCCTCCTGAGTGCTGGGATTAAAAGCGTGTGCCCTCATACCCAGTTTAAGCTTCCAATTTCTCCACCTCCTCATCTAATCTTATTTTTTTGTACTTTTAATAGTGGTGTACAGTGATATCTCAGTGTTTTAATTGGAAAGTAAACTTCTGAAAGAAGTTTAGGGACCTCTCAGCATCCCTGGAGGACCAGAGACTGTAAATTGGGAGAGGCTCTGTAAAGAGGAACGGTATAATCAGTTGGCAACACAGAACTGCTCTCCAGGATAACAATGCTGCCCCAACCTGGTCAAGAAGTGATGTATTTATATCTTCCCCTCTCCACACCTCTCCCCACTGCCTCCGCCCCGCCCACCACCCAAATTTAATGCTTATAGAGTATGATTTGTGTCCCCAAATGTCCTTCAGTATAGGTTTATCCACTGGGCATCCCAAGAGTCCCATCCCTGTAAGACACTATCAGACTACACGATCTTGCAACATAAGTACTTAGCCCTGAGAGTTTCACCTAGACTGCCACTGTGACATTCAAGAGCCTTAAGTGTGTATTGCTTACTGTCTTAAGGGATTCTTCATCCTGTCTAGTTCTCCACTCCCAAACTGATGTCTCATTGTGGATGCATCTGACATAAGCTGGCTAGGTCCTATCTGCACCTTCTCTGAAGGTCTGCAACTTCTGCTCTTGAAATATGTAGATTCAAAAGGCATGAACTTCCCAGAAAACACGGTATGTTTAAAGGTGTTGGATGAGAAGTAAATGTGCAACCACACACACTTAGTAAGAGCGATTCCAGATTACCTGAGACTCACTATTTACTTATTCCAGATTCATTGAGACTCACAAATTGTTTAATTAATTAATTAATTAATTAATTAATTAATTAATTAAGCAGTTAATGTGTGCGTGTAATCTACACTGCATATGAAGGCCAGAGATCACCCATGAGGGTTCACTCCATGATGTGGGTCCCAGGGAGCAAACTCAGACCATCAGACAAGTACCTTTACTCACAGAACCTTCTTCCTTCCTTCCTTCCCTCCCTCCCTCCCTCCCTCCCTCCCTCCCTCCCTCCCTCCCTCCCTTCCTAAACATTAATATTTAAAAATTTACTTGTTTTTATTTTATGCATATGACTGTTTTGCCTGGAGGTATGTGAGTGCACCACATGTGTGCAATACCCAGAAGGGGTAGAAGAGGGTGTCAGATCCCTGAAACTGGAGTTACAGGTGGTTGTTAGCCACCACATGGATCCTGGGAACTGAACCCAGGTCCTCTGCAAGAACAGCCAGACTTTAACCACTGAGCCATTTCCAGGTCTGTTTCCTTTGTTTTTTTTTTTTTTTATTTTTGAAACAGAGTTCCATGTAGTCCAGGTTATCTCTGAACTTGCTATGAGCAGAAGCTGGCCTTGAAGTAGCTGAGGATGACCTTGAACTCTTGATTCTCCTACCTCCGTCTCCTATGACTGACCTCTGAGTGTCACTTTTATCTCTTTGCCTTTCTTCTCTTTGTCTACCATTCTGCTTTTTCTAATTTAGAGTCTCCCTCCAGTCTGTTTCCTCATCACTTGCTTACCCTCCCTAGCATTACTGAATCCCATCCTTTTTTGGGGGGGTCTTTTTGAGGCAGGGTCTCCCTGTAGCCATAGCTGGTCTGGAGCTCACTTTGTAGACCAGGATGGCCTTGAACTCACAAAGATCTGCCTGCCTCTGCCTCCTGAGTGCTAGGATTAAAGGTGTGCACCACCATGCCCAGTTTAAAGACGGTTTAGTCACCATGTGGGTGCTGGGAATTGAACCCTGGTCCTCTGTAAGAGCAGTCAGTGCTCTTAACTACTGAGCCATTTCTCCAGCCCCAGGAACAAGTTTCTTAACCGGATATGGAGAATCCACTTTAGAAACCAAACAGCCTAGCGTGGTGGCTCATGCCTTTTATCCCAGCACTTGGGAGGCAGAGGCAGGTGGATCTCTGAATTCAAGGCCAGCCTGGTTTACATAGAGAGTTCCACAACAGTTGAGGCTGTCTCAACACACCAGGAAAAAAAAAAAGAAAAGAAACCAAACAGAATGTGTCAGGTGTCTGAGGCCCCTTGGAGTAACCTCCCAGTGAACCATGACAGGCAGCTGTCATTACTGTGTGAAGTTCACCAGGCTCTGTCTAAGCACTTAATAGCAATGGTGTTCATGGTGATCATGGGTCAGTCTGTTCCTGTGGCAAATGGATTAATGAATCTAATGGGTTATTTCTAGGGCCTGCTATAACAGTCTAATATTACTTTACCAGCAAGAAAGTCTGTTACCAGTTGTAGACTACTGATATTAGAGAAAAAAATTAAATTAAAATCTCTTTATAGTGCATGGTGTGGTCACCAAGGACCTGAAAGGATTGCCACAGAGCTAATAATAAACCAGAGGGCTCACTGCTTGCATGCTCAAGAGAACGGACAGCATCAGCAGCTCTGATTTTATTCTCATACTTGTGAGAATCACAGTCACATATTTATAGAACTCTGAATACTAATATATCTAGAATATAGCAGTTCAGCAAAATAAGATGAGCCCAGTAACATTATCTCCATGCTATGTCTACTTAGGGTCAATGTGTTTCATGAGAAACCAGAGGGCAGCACCAGTATTCTGGAGATACTGCACAACAGCATCCTTGCCTAAACTTTTTCATGAGACACAACATTCCCCATACATGCATGCCCAAAGTTCATCTTATTTCACCAAGCACATTTTTATTTTTTTAATTAATTAATTAATTAATTTTTTATGTGTATGAGTGTACTGTCTGCATGTAGGTTGGTGCACCCGTGTCTTGCAATGCCACGGAGGTCAGAAGAGGGCGTCGGATTTCCCTGGAACTGGAGTTAAAGACAGTTCTTAGCCACCATGTGGGTGCTGGGAATCAAACCCGGGTCCTCTGCAAGAGCAGTTGGTGCTCTTAACCACTGAGCCATCTCTCCAGCCCCAGCACGTTTTTAAAGCCATATGAATACCATTTTACAGACCCTACAGTACCATGTCCGTGGTATTGTGTAATTAATTAACAACATAAAATAGACAAAAGCATAGGCGCACACTTGAGCTGACTTCTACTAGTCAGACTCCATGGCATATAAGGGAGTATGACTTGATGTTAAAAGCTGATGTCTTTACCTATTTCAAACTTATACTCTGATGTGTCAACCTTCCTTCCTTCCTTCCTTCCTTCCTTCCTTCCTTCCTTCCTTCCTTCCTTTCTCCCTCCCTCCCTCCCTTCCTTCTTTCCTTTTTTCCTTTCTCCCATCTTTTCTTTCTTCTTTGGGATGGGACATCTTAGTTTCTTTTCCAATTGCTGTGATAAAATACCCTGGAAAAAATAACTTATAGGATAGAGAGTTTATTTTGGCAAACAGTTAAAGGTTTCAGTCCATCATTGTGTCACATCATGGGAGTCACAGCAGCAGCATAAGGCAGCTGGTCACATCACATCCAACAGTCAAAAAGCAGAGAGGAGACATCTCTCAGACTCTCCTGGGCTTGTTGTGGACATGGGGGGGAGGGGCTGTGGTGGACCTATCCTAAACTGGATTAGTGCATCTCCTGGACCTCATCTAAAAAGTTTCTTTAAAGCAGATATTCACAACTGGTCAAAGTGCAGAGAGTAAATGACTAAGTAGTGCTCAGCCACCAATGGGACATCTGTGTCATACCCATCCCCAAGGCTCAGGGACCATGGCAGAGGAGGGCCAGGCATACCGTAAGAGCTAGGGGTTGCAGGACCGAACCAGAGCAGTGTCCTCTGGATATGACAGGACCACCCACACTCATGAACTCAGAGCAGCCGTGGTTGTTTGTACAAGACCAGCAAAGATCAAGCTAGTCAACCTTCCAGCATGGACGGGAGAGGGAGTTATGAGTTTCCTCCCCTAATTGAGGAGCTATGGCCACTCACTGGCTTTTGCGGGAGGGAGAGTCAGTTTTCTTTATGGACGTGGACCCTGGTAGATTGACCACATTCTAGGGGATGTCCCCACACTCATAAGTATATGAACTGTATAAAGTGGAGTCAATTGATTATTAAATTAAAAAAAGACAAGGAGTTGGGAGTAAGGAAGTCAGGTGGACCTGGAGTTAAGGGTGAATATAATCAATATACATCACGTGAAATTCTCAAAGAAAATTAAAATATTCATTAAAAGCAGAATCCATGCACATATGTATATATTCATGACAAGGTGATACTTAAAATGGTGCAGCTGAAGAAATTTGAGAAGCACTGCCGATGACTCTGAACAAAGTATATATACTGATAAATGAATTCTGATTATTCTCAGTCATACCATCTTTTCAAGACCTCAGAGTATCCAGAACATTTAGGGACCTTAATAATTAATCAACATGAGCATGGCAGGTTGAATAATTTATTATGATAATTCTATTCATAATAGTTGAAGTGTCACTTGACATATTAAAAATGAAGCAGAGACGAGTGCAAGCTCGGGCTTGGCTCACTTTATTCACTTTACACAGGCCAGAACCCTCTGCTCACTTCCTCTACTCTCTACAGCCCACATGCTACCCACAATTAAGATGGGCTTTCCCACATCAATTAATGCAATCAAGATAATCCCTCACAGAGATGCCCAGGGATTCTAGATTATGCCAATTTACCAATTAACATTAACCATTATATAGGGCTGCATGTAACTCAGGCTGGCCTGGAACTCACTATACAGTAACTGAGGATGAGTTTGAACATCTTTATTTGAGACAAAGTTTCCCTATAGCCCCAGCTGGCTTATGACTCACTATATAGACTAGGCTGGCCTTGATCTCACAGATATCAGCCTGCCTCCACATCCTGAGTCTGGGATTAAAGGTGTGCGCGCCATCCAAAAAAAAAAAAAAAGCCAGGCGTGGTGGTGCACGCCTTTAATCCTAGCACTTGGGAGGCAGAAGCAGGTGGATCTTTGTGAGTTCAAGGTCAGCCTGGTCTACAGAGTGAGTTCCAGGACAGCTGGGACTACAGGGAGACCCTGTCTCAAAAAGACCCCCCCTAAAAAAAAGTTGTGCGCCGTCACACCTGGGCTGGACCTTGAGCTTCTGATTCTCCTACCTCCACGTCATAAGTGCTGGGACTGTAGGCATGTGTCACAATGCCCAGTTTATGAGATGCTGGGGATCAAACTCATTCATGTTAGGCAAGCACTCTACTCATTGAGCTACATCCTCAATCATGATTGCATATTTTTCATGCGAGCCCTTCAGGAAGATTCCATGTAGGAGGATGGAGAGATCTTGGATTGTTCTGTGCAGAAAATGGGAGAAGCAGCATAGCCTAGTGGACTCTGACCACCAATCCGGCAGCGGCTCAATCAGCACTCTGGACAGCAACCAAGTGCTTGGGGAGGAGGGAGAGCGCAGGGGGAGAGGCCTGGTTGTGGTCAAGATGGATGTGGGACATTGCTATCTGCACAGGACATTCTCCTTTCTTTTTTTTAAAATTTTATTTATTTATGTGTATGAATGTACTGTCTGCATGTAGGTTGGTGCACCCGTGTCGTGCAATGCCGCGGAGGTCAGAAGAGGGCGTCGGATTCCCCTGGAACTGGAGTTCTCCTGGAATTGGAGTTACAGACGGTTCTCAGCCGCCATGTGGGTGCTGGGGATCAAACCCGGGTCCTCTGCAAGAGTAGTCGGCGCTCTTAACCGCTAGGCCATCTCTCCAGCCCCTACATTCTCCTTTCTACTCTCCTCCAGGGTGGTGAGAGGAAGCTAATTTGGAGTTGTGGATATACAGGAAGGTTCCTGCCATTTCAAATAAGTTTCCAGCAGCCCTGTGCTGAGTGCTTGGTTCAGTGTTTTATTAGTTCAGATTAGTTTGTCTTGGCTAGAGGCTGTGCGAAGTTTAGTCCTAGAGACACTGGGTGGTGAGTCATGGGTCTGGTATCTTAGGGGACCTCAGCTTGCCTAGGCTACTCATGGGTGGGGGCCACGTGGGCCTTGATGGGAAGCTGTAGACACTGAGGGATTGTGGTCACTCTTCTCTGATCTGTGACGGCATTGGGGGCTGGTCTGGAGTTTGTTCAGGACATGTTTTGATGGCTGGGGCATCAGGTCACTTGTGTTCTTGATAAGGTTCAAAGATAGCATCATTTGAGTGCTGTAGGGAAAAATGCAGTGTATACACTGGCTGGCCTGGAACTTACTGTTTCCCATGCTGACCTTGGATTCATGGTACTCCTCCAACCTCAGCCTCCAAAGTACACGGATTACAGGCTTGAGGTCAATCTAGAGTTCCTGTGGGTTGCACTAAGAGGCTGGGAATGAGTTGGGTACAGAGGCCACTGGATCTTTTTCTCACCCTTAATTTTAATTATTTAATGTTGTAAAAGTATGGAAAATATTATTTCCCATTTAAAATTTCCCTCCTCCTCCTCCTCCTCCTCCTCCTCCTCCTCCTTCTCCTTCTCCTTCTCCTTCTACTCCTCCTCCTCCTCTCCTCCTCATCTTCCTCCTCCTCCTCCTCCTCCTCCTTCTTCTTCTTCTTCTTCTTCTTCTTCTTCTTCTTCTTCTTCTTCTTCTTCTTCTTTTCTTCCAGAATTCCCTACAATGTATTTTGATCACATTTGGACCCACTTCCTTATATCTAGCTCCTTTACACCCCCTGGTTTTCATGTCCTGCATTACTCTGTCCATCATCATCATCATCATCATCATCATCATCATCATCATTTAAAATGTTTGCTTTGCAAAGGCCTATTGATCCAAAGCTATGCCTTTCAAGTGTTCTCGGATATAGGTCCACGCCCTGAAGTCTGGTCAACCTACCAGGCACATACCAGTAAGGAAATCTGACTCTCCTCCCAGCATCCATCAGTTACCAATAGATCCTCCGTGAGGGCTGGGGCTTCCTGCTCACATTCCCTGTCCATGGAGGGCCCCTGTCTGGCTTGACTTTGCACTCATCTTGTACGCATTGTCCCGAGTGGTTTCATATGTGCAAGTGTCTTGTGATGTCCAAAGACCACTATTTCCTTGTCATCATCCATCACCTCTGGCTCTGACAATATTTCCACCCCATCTCCTTCAAGGTCCATGAGCCTTTGGAGAAGAAGGTGTAATATAGGAGTTCCATTTAGGGCTGAACACTTCACAGACTCTTATTTTGACCAGCTGTGGGTTTGGGTATATTTATTTATTTATTTATTTATTTATTATTTTTAGAATTTCATGCAATGAATTTTGATCATTCCCACCCCTCCTCCCATCTCCTCTAAGGTCCACCTCACCTCCCTACCCCCCCACCCCACTTCTTGTTCCCCTTTTCTGTAAAGCCCAGTGAGTCCGATTTGTGTTTCCCAAATATTCGTGTTCTTTTTCTGTTTGTTTGTTTTCTTTTTGCTATTTTTGAAAAGGATCTCCCTTTAGTCCCAGCTGGCCTGGAGCTCACTCTGTAGACCAGGCTGGCCTTGAACTCACAGAGATCCACCTGCCTCTGCCTCCCGAGTGCTAGGATTAAAGGCATGTGCCACCACGCCAGGCCCAAATATTCTTATACACTGTATCTTTTCTTTTTCTTTTTTTTTCTTTTTCTTTTTGGTCTTTTCAAGACAGGGTCTCCCTGTAGCCCCAGTTGTCCTGGAACTCGCTCTGTAGACCAGGCTGGCCTTGAACTCACAAAGATCCACCTGCCTCTGCCTCCAGAGTGCTAGGATTAAAGGCGTGAGCCACCAAGCCTGGCTACACTGTATCTTTTAAATGGTGAGTTGAATCCATTTGCATTTTAGACTGCAATTGAGAGATGTTTGCTATTGTTATAGTTTTGTTAGTTGAGGTTGTGGGTAATTGGATTACTGGTAGTTCTCTGTCACCTCTGATGTTAGTTATTNAGCCCCAGCTGGCCTTGAACTCCCAGAGATACACTTGCCTCTGCCTCTCGAGTGCTGGGATTAAAGGCGTGCACCACCCTGCCCGGATCTGAATTTTCTTTTACATCTTTAAATTTCTACCAAGTTTCTTATCCTTTCCTTCCCTTTTGTATGTTGCTTTTAAAGGCTCTGAATTGGTTTCATTGCTTCATATATATAACTATACATATTATATATAGTTTTATATATATAATTATATATATAATTATATATATAATATATATTTATAATTATATATATAATATATAATTATATATAATATATATTATTATATTATTTATATAATTATATAATTAGTTATATATTATATATATAGTTAGTTATATATTATAGGTTTGCTGTTTGGAATGACTGATTCCTTTCCAGCATTTTTTGTCTATCTCTTCTTGTAATACGTTGTAATTGTTGCTGTGTTTTCATGCACGAGATTCTATTTCTTCTTCCTCCACACAGTATTCCTCTATGAAATCTCTGTATTGCTGGTTTTGTTATGAATCACTTCAATTTGTGTTTGTTTTGGGGCATTCATATTTTCCATCATTTTGAGAGAGAACATATGTGCATAATGATGTAGGCTTCCAGGTCTTGGAATGTATCGTTCCAGGCTTTCCTGGTTTTTAGGGTTTTTGTTGAAAGATCTGAACATTTCAGACCATTTGTATGTGACTGTGTCTTGTCCTTACAGCTTTTAGGATTATTCTCTTGCTTTGGTTTTGGTATGAGAATTGCATATGTGTATAGAACATGTTTAGATCCAACCAACTCTGTCCCCTCTCATGACGCTCATCTCTCTCAACCCGCCACTGAAATTCATTCTTCTTGGCTGTGTCCATTGATACTTTGTTCAGTATTTATTGAATTGATTTCACTTATAGATTTTTTTTGCTTTATTCCTTTTCAGTGTAACAATTTCCTTTCTGAATTTTCCTTTTGTGTGTGTGTGTGTGTGTGTGTGTGTGTGTGTGTGTGCGTGTTTTGGAGTCAGAGTCTCCCTGTAGCCCCAGCTGGCCTTGAACTCCCAGAGATACACTTGCCTCTGCCTCTCGAGTGCTGGGATTAAAGGCGTGCACCACCCTGCCCAGATCTGAATTTTCTTTTACATCTTTAAATTTCTACCAAGTTACTTATCCTTTCCTTCCCTTTTGTATGTTGCTTTTAAAGGCTCTGAATTGGTTTCATTGCTTCATTCATTTGCTTGAGTTACTCATTATCATTTTTTTATTTATTATTTTTATGTGTATGAATGTACTGTCTGCATGTAGGTTGGTGCACCCGTGTCATGCAATGCCTCAGAGGTCAGAAGAGGGCGTAGGATTCCCCTGGAACTGGAATTAAAGACGGTTCTTAGCCGCCATGTGGGTGCTGGGAATCGAACCCGGGTCCTCTGCAAGATCAGTTGGCACTCTTAACCGCTGAGCCATCTCTCCAGCCCCTAAAAGTATTTTAATTGTATGCATATGAGTGTTTGCATGTATATAAGTGGGCTATTTATGCGCAGTGCCCGTGGAGGCCAGAGCAGGGTGCTAGATACCCTGTAATTAGACTTTTGAATAGTTGTTAGAGGTCCTGTTGGTGCTAGGAAGGAAACCTGCTTCGTTCTCAGAACATCCCCTGCTCTTAACGCTGAGCCACCTCTCTAGCCACACTCTGTCCATCAACAATCCTTTTCAAAATAAATTCTCTGAAATATTCCTTTGACATTTTAGTGATGACAGGGCCTCTGGTTTCTCTTGTCAGTAACTTGTGAGGTGGCAGATATGTCATGGTGTGATGTTTAATATTGATTGATTGATTGATTGATTGATTGCCATTCATAGATTTTTTTTATTCACAATAATATTTTCAGAATAATTCCAAATACTGTGGGTCCTGTGCAGGTTCCCCATTGCCAACCAGTTTCACTCTGTGGTCTCTGTACAACATTTGAAGGAGTGCACGGATGTGCCATCATATTAGAAATACTAAATAGGGGGCTGGAGAAATGGCTTAGTGGTCAAGAGCACTGGCTGCTCTTAAACAGGACTGGGGTTCGATTCCCAGCACCCACATGGTGGCCAACAACTGTCCTCAACTCCAGTCCCAGGGGAATCTGACACCCTCCCCTGACTGCTTCAGCATTTCATGACATGGATGTACCTGAATACATGCAATACACTCATACATATAAAAATAAAAACATTTAAAAAAATAAAAAAATTAAGAAATGTGAAATAGGCATGGCATCACTATGGCTTTGTTTTCATCGACAAAAAAAAATCAAGAGAAAAAATATTGTAAAATGGCATTTTCTATTATGTAGTCTTCATAGCAAGATGATGTACTCTTCAATTCCCTAAATTTCTTTTATCTCTATTTTATGAGTGTATATTTATTGTGCAAAATAATATGTTTCGCAATAACATTTTCATTCACATGCATGATGTGTTTTGATCATGTAGTGACTCCCTGGTCATTCCCTTTTCTTTCCCCTCTCGTCTCCTTGGTCTCTCAAATGTCCTGCATTCTTTCTTTCGCCCTCCTCCTCTTCCTCATCTTCCTTTTTCTCCTCAGATTTCTCTTCTTTTACTCTGTAAGTTCCACACATGGGAGAAAACACTCAGTATTTGTGTTTCTGAGTCTGTATTGTTTCACTTAACATGATAATATCTAGTTGCATTTTCCTAAAAATGACCTAATTTTTTTTTAATTTGAAATCTTTTTATTTTTTTATTTTTTATTTTTTTATTGATGCTTTGTGTATTTCATACATCATTTTCCAATTCAGTTAAAATGACCTAATTTTATTCTTTATGGCTAAATAAACCTCCATTGTGCATACCTATCACCTTTTCTTTTCTTTTTAAATTTTCTTTATTTGACCAGTAATTACACATAGGCAATAAACATAAGGAGCGTTCATGTAAACCCAGTTAGTTAACATCTGAGTCCAGTTTTTGTACAACCCAGGGTCCCCAAGTCCAGTTGAAAAGGTTTGCTTACACAAACATGTTGGTCAGATAAAAAAAAAATCCAGTACATTTTTGCTATGATCTCACATTTCATCCTCTCTCCTTGGCCCTTAGAATCTGATGCTACAACCTCTTCCTCAAGAGTCCCTGGGCTTTGGAGGCGAGAGAGAGTGAGAAATAGAAGATCTATTTATTTTTTCTGGTTTCTCTTATCAGAAAGTTGTGAGGGGGGTAGATATGTCATGATGTGATGTTTAATATTCTTTTTTTTTTTTTTTTTTTTTTTTTTTTTTTTTTTTTTTGTCTTTTTGAGACAGGATCTCCCTGTAGCCCTGTAGCTCTGGCTGTCCTGGAACTCACTATGTAGACTAGACTGGCCTTGAACTCACAAAGATCTGCCTGCCTCTGCCTCCCAAGTGCCACCACGCCTGGCAATATTCTTCTTTTTAAAGCTTTAACACATTATTATTTCATTTTATTTTATTTTAAAGATTAAGAATTTCATACGTTATTGCTGTATTTGCATCATTTCCATTCCCCCACATTCCCTTCCAACAACTCCTCCTCCCCAACTCTCTCAATTACTTGTCCTCTTCTTTGATTACTACAGTTAACATATATACATACATCTGTAAATATTCATACAGGCATATATGTATATATAAAACTACATATAATTATATGTATACCATAATTATATATGAATGTGTGTATATATATATATATATATATATATATATATTTCAGGTTTCAGTTGGATGGACCCATACTCACGGACATTTAGAACACAAATTAGATTCTATTGGCATATACAGATACATATACATATACATATACATATACATATACATATACATATAAATATACATATATATTTTTACATTAATTTGGATGTGAAGTAGCAAGGGGGAGGTTCAGACAGGGGAGGGGATTTAAATACAATAAAATATTGTAATAAATATACACAATAATTGTATGAAAATCTCAAAAAATTAAAAATAAAAATGGGAAAAAAGATTTGTTTATGTGGATGCATGTAAGTATGTGTACTATGTGTGTATGGGTGTCCATAGAGGCCAAAGAGGGTGTTGGATCCACCAAAACTGGAGTTACAGGCTATTGCAAGCCTCCTGTTATGGTTGATGGAAACTGAGCCAGTTCCTCTGCAAGAGCAGCAAGCACTTTTAACCAGGGTAACCAGGCAGCCATCTCTCCAGCTCCAGGACAAGTCTTTCTTGACTGAGCGTGCAGATAGAGGATGGAAGGTAGAAATGTCCGAGAGGAGGGGAGGCAGGATGAAGGCAGAGTGGCCCCACCCTACCACACCTACATGAGCTCATGCAGGCACACTTACACATGCAAACATGCACGCACATAACAGGCCTGACAAAAACGAAGTTATTCTAAAGGAAAAAGTGCTAGCCAATGGGAATACTTGTGTCTGGAAAGTTTTACAACTTGTCAGATTGCTTTCCAGGATGAGAATGAAGCCAGGCATGGATGGGTCAATGCTGTGTGGGACCCGAGTTTGGAAGACTAGCTATCTCCTACCTTCTGTTTAAAACGTACTCTCATTTCAGAACCCTGAAGATGGACTGAATCGTTGTCCCTCTTCCTAATATGGCCATAGTGAATGAATAACCTTTTCTTTCTACTTTTCACTATTAATTTGGCTTTTTAAATTGGCTTACTAAAAAATAAATAAATAAATTGGCTTACTGAGGAAGGGTTGCCAAACCTAGCAGGTTGAGGTGCAGGCTGTGACCTGCAAGTTTGGAAGTGCGCACCACACACACACACACACACACACACACACACACACACACACACACGAGGGAGAGGGAGAGGGAAGAGAGGCAGATCGGCATCTCTGCCAGGGTCAAGCACTTTCCTTTCTCAAATTAAGAGAGAATATTTTGTTTTGTGACCTACTGAGTTTAACCAGAGCCATCTTTGTGACCATGGAGCTGGAAAAGAGGGGTTGTAGGGGAAGAAAAATGAGGAGGGGGGATGAAAGTAATTAGAATGTACTATATACATGAATGAAATTGTCAACACAGTTAATAAAATGACACACAAAGAATCATCTATGAATAGCAATAATGATAATGATAATTAGCGGTCACACAACTAAGGGAGAGTGAGGGAGGGGCCCAGAAGAAGTGGAAGAAGAGGGAGGGGTAGAATTCATGTATGAAGTTCTCAAAGAAATTAAGAGAATCCAAAGAGTGTGTCCCTGGATAGTACTCACCCACCCAGAGGGCTCAGGGATCATTTCAGAAGGGGCAGAAAGACTGTAAGAGCCATAGAGCTGATGCAAGACCAAAGGAAATGAATCCTACAAGCTCCTGGGACCCTGCTTATGTGAACCTACAGCATTGCTGTCAGCACGCACAAGACCCATGCAAGCTCAGCTGGACAAAAACCCAGCACAGAACTCCAGAAATGGGTAGCAGAACCCTATCTTGACGGAAGAAATATTGGTAGCAGATGGCAGAAGGGTGAGGAAGACCTGGAATTCTTTAGAAAAGAGACTTGGGATAGACTAACTAGAGTTCAGGGGATGAACTGGCACTGAGGAGTGAGCAGGGAGAATAATTTGGTACAATTGACTCTAGCACAAATGACAGAATGTGTGAACTGGGGGGGGTGAGGGAGGGTTTTTTTCGGTTTATATGCACCATACATTTCTTTAATATATAAAGTTTTACAGCAAACACCTCTAATAATTTTACAATTAAACTAAAATATGCTGGATCGGAAATCTCCCAAGACCACCTGAAGCACAGGTAGGTAGATAGGAGCTGGGTGCTTCAGCAAGGCAGATCATTGTTTGATTTAATCTAGTTAATCTAGTTGTCTTGGACTTAATTGGCTTTTGTGGCTGTGGGTTCAGAGTTAGCTGGTATAAAAGGTGGGGTTGTGTGAGTCTTGAGACTGGAGATCTCCCAAGACCACCTGAAGCACAGGTAAAGAGCCCCCCCCCATCCCACCAACTGGGATTACAAAAGCATCTGAAGGAGGCAAGCAAAGCAAGCCTTCAACACAGTGAAGAGGCATTTGGGACTCACATTGGAATACAGGCAAGGAGAAGCCCATATGCCAGGAGCACGAAGAGACAATATGGGAAAGGTACTGGATAATCCCACACCAAGCTCTACCAACCCTGTGGAAGATTCCTACAGTGGGATCCCCCTGGAGATGGCCCAGGACACAGATATCAGAAGCACAATCATGAATATACTTAAAGAAGTGCAAGATTATAAAGAGCAAATCAAAGAATTAAGAAAAGAGAACAAAGAACTCAAGAAGGAAGTGGAATCACTGAAAATATCCCATGTTGAAAAAGATAAGGAAACAAACCAGCTAAGCAAAGAGCTTCAGCAAAGGATTGAGAAGCTCCAAAAGGAAGTGGAAATACTAAAGAAATCAGAAGAGGAAACGAAAAAGGAAATCAAACACTCATCCAATCAAGAGGAAAGGAATGGAAAAAGCCTCAGAAGCAGAATGGAGGAAGCAGAACAAAGAATATCAGACCTGGGAGATAACACAGAACAATTAAAAATCTCAAGTAAAGATTATGAAAAATTTAAAAATACACAAAAGTGGAACAACCAGGAACTGTGGGATACTATGAAAAGATCAAACCTCCACATCATTGGAATAGAGGAAGGAGAAGAATCCCAAGAGAATGGTATCGATCAGATCTTCAACAGAATAATAGATGAAAATTTCCTCAAACTAAAAAAAGACAAACCAATACAAATACAAGAAGCACATAGAACTCCCAACAGACAAAATCAGAAAAGAAACTCTTCATGCCACATCATAGTTAAAATGCTAGACACCTAAAACAAAGACAAAATTCTTTTTTTTTTTTTGCTCTTTTCGAGACAGGGTCTCCCTGTAGCCCCAGCTGTCCTGGAATTCACTCTGTAGACCAGGATAGCCTTGAACTCACAAAGATCCGCCTGCCTCTGCCTCCCAAGAGCTAGGATTAAAGGCGTGCGCCACCACGCCCGGCCAAAGACAAAATTCTTTTTTTTTTTTTTTAATTTTTTATTAATTTTATTTCTGTATGTGTATGAATGTACTATCTGCATGCAAGTTTGTGCACCCGTGTCGTGCAATGCCGCGG
>VZQC01011202.1:461507-534900 GCA_009823505.1 Rhizomys pruinosus | reverse complement strand
AAAAAAAATCAGTGGCCTTTCTTTACACCAACAACAAGCAACTGGAGAAGGAATTCAAGGAGACCTTCCCACTCACAATAGCCTCAAAAACAATAAAATACCTAGGAACAAACCTAACCAAAGACACCAAAGATCTCTACAACAAAAATTTTAAACCCTTAAAGAAATTGAAGAAGACATCAGAAGATGGAAAAACCTCCTATGCTCATGGATTGGGAAAATTAACATTGTAAAAATGTCCATTCTACCCAAACTCTTGTATAGATTTAATGCAATCCCAATTAAAATCCCCAAGTGGTTCTTCACAGGCTTGGAAAGAAAAGTTCTTAAATTCATTTGGAAAAACAAAAGACCTTGAATAGCCAAAACAACCATGAGTGAAAAGAGAAACACAGGGAGAATCTCTATACCAGACTTCAAACTATAACACAGGACTTTAGTCATAAAAACAGCCTGGTACTGATGATGGAGTCCTGGTGATGGCTGAAACTTTCAGAAGTCTCAGAAGACAGAAAATTGTTATTTCAAGGAGAGGAAATGCTGGGGACTGCCTGGCAAACCCTGCTGTTCCCGGGGGCCAGGGAATTGACATGGAGAGAACACTCAAGCAGGTTCAAATTCAAGGGCTGTCTGGGAATGTCCAATTTGACCACTATGGGTGTAGAGTGAATTATACAATGGATGTGTTTGAGCTAAAAACAGGACCTCGAAAGGTTGGCTACTGGAATGATACGGATAAATTAGTCTTGATTCAGGACATCCCCACTCTGGGCAATGACACAGCTGCTATTGAGAACAGAACAGTGGTTGTAACCACCATCATGCCTCTGATGAAGAATCCTATTTTAAGAAATTGATCAAGAAAGACAAGAGTTCTGCACTGTTCAACCATTCGTAACTAAGGCTGGAGTCTTGTTCTCCTGTTTAGTAAATTTAAGTTTATTTTTCATGTGGGATTCTTCCAGAATAACCAACTCTGGACTACCAGGGAACTATTTTTAATGTGAGTGTGTGTGTGTGTGTGTGTGTGTGTGTGTGTGTGACTTTTCTGAGTTAGAAGAATCAATCCTCAATCCTCATCTTTCTCAAGAACATAGATGGTGAAAAAGACTCAGCTTGTAATTCTGACATACCAGTCTCCGTGTTGACAGATGAAGCAGCTGTTCATGAACAATGGGATTCTAGCACAACGCTCTAAGTAGACATTACTTCAGTGTAAAAATATCTGAATTTCTGTGTTTGTTTCCTGGATATCTATATATATCATTGTTTTCTTTTGAAATTTTGCCCATTTTGTGCAATAAATGTATGGTGTGCATTCAGGGTACAATGTGGTTTCTCCCCTATGCCTGTCATAAAAGGGGTGGGATCTATAATTCTCAGTACTAAAATGCTGAGTTAATTCTCCAAGCATGGCTAGTTTTCAGGAAGCATGCTATAAGAATAAGTTTTAAAAAATGACTTCAGAGAAACCATTTCCTATAGATATGAAGAATATTCTGTAAAGTCATCTCTTCATTTGGCAGTGATGCAATTAATATTTTTGCTATCTGAATAGTGTAATACTCGTGTTTATGTTTTATATGACTTATAGTGATAACTCTGATACTTCCAGCTGCATAATCATTCCCTAATTGACAAACAAAACTGAAAACCCAGAAACATCTCCCTGAAAGTGTTCTTTGTATTTGCTTCTGTTGAAAAAAGATAGCTTAGGTTGGTTGTCGACTCTGCGACTCTTCACTTGGGCAGCGAGTCTGGCAGGAGGAAGGGTGTGTGACAGCGCCTGTCTGCTCTGAGGCTCCAGCTATCTCTCCTATTCGGTCTCAGTGACTCTGGTTTGCCGTGAGTTGGTCACTGGACACCTGCGGGCCTGAGGAAAGCGGGGCTGAGGGCAGTCCTGTGTAGTGGGGCAGCGAGGCCATCGGACACTCCTTTGAGGTAGCAGGCCTAGGCTGTCGTCTGTCTCGGTCCTCCGAGGCAACAAGGCCGAGGCCATGTTGGTCCTCTGAGGTAACAAAGCTGATGCCATCGTGCTTCTCTGAGGCAACAAGGCCAGGCCGTCGCCGGCCTCTGAGGTAGCAGGCCGAGGCCGTCTCGCCTCTCCAGGCAGCAGGCCCAGGCCGCGGCTACCCCCACCCAGCCACTCCAGTGTCTGCAGGGTCTCCCCCTGTAATGGCGGCTTCTAGCCCCTTTCAGGCCCTCTGGGAAGAAGCCCTGTGCGCCATCTGCCTGGATTACTTCAAGGACCCGGTGTCTATTGCCTGTGGGCACAACTTCTGCAGAGCCTGCTTGACCCAGCTGTGGGGCCGGGAGGAGCCCGAGCAGCCCCCGCCCTCTGCGGGCCGCTTCATCCGGGAGTCTCGCCGCCGGGAGGACTGGATCCGACGCTCGAGGGAAGCAGATGGCCACAGGCGGCGGCACTGGAACCACGTGGACACCGCGTGGGAAGCAGACGAAGAGCATGGCCACTTCCGGAGAGTGCCTCTCAACAATTTCCGAATGAGAGTCATTCCAGAGCAGAGGGCTGACTCACGCCGCCACCACTACTACCGCGACCACGGACACAGCCACCACCACGACCGCCACCACCATCACCATTACCAACACCACCATCACCACCAGGGCGAGGGCCGCCACGACACGCGTGCACACCCGTACCCCGACCCCCGCGCTCGGCCCCCGCCGCGGGCCCCACAGGTCTTCACCTGCCCGCAGTGTCGGATGACTTTCTCGAATCGCAGCTTACGGCCCAATCTGCAGTTGGCCAACATGGTGCAAATAATTCGTGAGCTGGCCCCCGCCCCTCCTGAAGACGGGCAAATCATCTGCTCCAAGCACCAGGAGGCCTTGAAACTCTTCTGTGAGGTCGATAAGAAGCCCATCTGTTTGGTGTGCCGGGAGTCCAGGAGCCACAAGTTCCACAGTGTGGTGCCCTTGGATGAAGTGTTCGAGGAGTACGGGAAAAGAAGAACCCGGATAATGGCCCACAGTTCCAGAAGTGCCCCGCCCTGGAGGAAAAATTAAGAATTTCTGACTTTCCCCCACTTTTGTACCCTTAATCTGATTTAGGGTTGGGGATGTAGCTCAGTGGCAGAGAACTTGCTTGCTAGCATGCTGCACCGCCTCTCAAAAGACCCCCATTTGAATTAATAACTGTTTCAAACTTGAGGTTTTATTGAAGCAGAAGTTCCTTCTTTGTTGCTGTTATCTGAAAATACTTTACTCATGCTAGTGAAGAAACTGCCCATGTTCAAAATAAGGCTTTCAAAACTATTGCTGTGTTGTTTTCATGACGAGCATGGTATTTGACCACTGAAATTATTTTTGAATTTCTATTAACTGATTTGGGTAGAAATTTTATACGAATCTGTTGATGGTATGCTTTAGATTTTGGTAGAAGTTGAAGAAAATGGCGTTCAAGATACATTGTAGCATTAACTTGTATTGATTATTTGGTGGAAATGTTCTGCTTTGCTGTCATGATAAACAAGAAAAACTGCTTTATTCCAGTTTGCTTTTGAAGATCTGAAGACCTTTTAGTGTTGTCCGTGAGGGCTGTTTTCTTGAATGTCAAAGAGAACAGCATTTAGCAGAGATTAGTGACAGAGCAACTCCAATATTGGAACACCAGTGAAAAACAAACACAATTCAAAACTTTCAGCAAAGTCCCAACACTGGCACTCACCCTGAAATGGCACTAGGCAGATACCAACATTACTTTGGTTGTGTGAGGTATTTGAAGAAAAACTTGCCAAAAATATTGCCTAAGTAGGTATATGTGAGCAAACATATAAAAGTGCCTAATTTCGATCAGGAACCAGATTTAAGGATGAGCCTCATGAATATTGTACCTTAAAGTTTTATGTACAAAATGGGTTTGGTAGGACGTTTTCCTACTTAGCTTCTGTTTGCTCTGTTATTCTGCTGGCCCCCTTTTGTCAGAAGTCCTGCTTTTGCTTGCATGTAATCATATGTGCTATATAGAAAATAGTTAAACCATGTTCTACATGAGAGAATATGTTTGTCATAACCCATCATCCTTCCTCGTTCCCCTGTTCTTCCCTTTAGTCATCCTTCTCCTATGTAGTCCCTTGTCATTAATGTTGCCTTAGGAAACCAGTCAAATATTCAGAATTAGTTTAGGTACTGTGTTAGGATATACTAAAAACCTGCCTGTAGTAGTTTTGGGGAGAAAGAGGCTTCACTGAAGAGCTTCAAGAGGAGAATGTAGAACTTAAATGTTTTTTTAATTTTTTAATTTTTTTAATTATTTTTTTTTATTTATTTCTGTATGTGTATGAATGTACTGTCTGCATGCAAGTCTGTGCACCCATGTCGTGCAACACCGCGGAGGTCAGAAGAGGGTGTCGGACTCCCCTGGAACTGGAGTTCTCCTGGAATTGGAGTTTCAGATGGTTCTTGGCCGCCATGTGGGTGCTGGGGATCGAACCCGGGTCCTCTGCAAGAGCGGTCGGTGCTCTTAACCGCTAGGCCATCCTTCCAGCCCGAACTTAAATGTTTTTAGACACAGCCAGGCAACTTGAGTGTAAACTGTCTAAACATAAGGTTTAATTCCATTTAGTTTTCCATTTTCTCTTTATATCTTAAAATGTTGTTTTTCTGTTAACTGGGAGAAAGCAGTACAAGTGTTGTTGAAAATGACTTACGTTTTATTGCATCATATACTTAAAATCAGCTTTACAGTGACATGGTTATATTTGAATAAAGTTTTTTCTTCTAAAATTAAAAAAAAAGAAAAAAGATAGCTTAGAACCTACAACAACCTCACCAACTCACTTTCTTTGAAATAAATATGGCTTCTTATAGATAAATAAGATATTGATGCCTGCATGCAATAACCCTTCACATTCAGTTGAAAACACCCAATAGAGGTGGAACTGGTGGAGACTGCCATGTATGTGATGCAGAGCTCTAGGTACTGAGGAGTAGTACTAAGAGCTTTGGAAACCACTTATTTCATTTTTAATCAATCTGGATATGGTGTTGCCAAGTTTACATTTGTCCTTCATGTATGCTGTATTTACATGTTACTACACTGTAATGACATGTTATTGCAAAATAAACATGATAAAAAAAACCAGCCTGGTACTGACACAAAAACAGACCTGTTGACCAATGGAACAAAACCGAAGATCCAAACTTGAGCACATACAATTTCAGCCACCTCATATTTGACAAGGGGGCCAAGGAGACACAATGGAGGAAAGACAGCATCTTCAGCAAGTGGTGTTGGCAAAACTGGATCACCACTTGTAGAAGAATGAAATTAAACCCCTACCTGTCGCCCTGTACAAAAGTCAACTCCAGATGGATTAAAGACCTCAATGTGAAACCCCAAACTCTGAAGGCAATAGAAGAAAAAGTTGCAGCAGACTACAAGACAGTGGCTTAGGAAAAACTTCTAAACCAGACAGCAAGCTGCACATGAATTAAGGGTTAACAATTGACAAATGGGACCTCATTAAACTCAAAAGCTTCTTGACATCAAAAGAAACAATCAAGGAAAGTGAAGAAAAATCTCACAGAGTGGGAGAAACCTTCACCATAGAAACATTTCTGGCAAAGCATTGATTCCAGAATATAGAAACAACAAAAACAAAGAAAAAGAAAACAAATGACCCACCAATAGGTGGAGCAAAGAGCTGAACAGAGACTTCACAAGTGAGGATCATTAGGATGGGCTGAGAAACAACTTAAGAAGTGTTCAACATCATAATCATTAAGGAAAATGCAAATCAAACCACTTTAAGATATCATCTTTCTCCAAATAAGACGAGGGCTAGGGATCAAGAAAACAAATGCAACCAAGTGCTGGAGAGGTTGTGGGGAAAGGGGAACACTCATCCACTGCTGGTGGGAATGTAAACTCGTACAGCCACTATGGAAATCAGTGTGGAGAACCCTTGGAAAACTTGGAATGAACTTGCCACCCTACCCAGTCATACCACTCCTAGGCATGTACCCTCAAGACTCACCCCACCACAGAGATACATGCACACCATGTTTATTTCAGCTCTCTTCACAATAGCAAGGAGCTGGAACCAACCCAAATGTCTCTCAACTGACAAGTGGATAGAGAAAATGTGGTACATCTACACAATGGAGTTCTATGCAGCAGTAAAGATGACATCATGAGCTTTGCAGGAAAATGGCTGCAGCTAGAAGACATCATGCTGAGTGGAGTAACACAGTCCTAGAGAAACAAATGATGAATGGTATCCCTCATCTGTGGATGCTAGTGCCAATTACCTAGTTGTAAGTATTTCTTGTGCACCGCCCCTTGAGTTTTTGTCCAAGCAGTTGGGAGTGATGCATATTGGAAACAATAACAACAACAACAACAACAACAACAACAACAGAAAGGACTGCATCAAAGAACTGACTGAAACAGTGAACTTCTGCTCAAAACAGTCAACTTCCTCATGGAGAATATTGAGAAAGACTGAGAAAGAGATGAAAAGCATGATTGGCAGAACACATGAGCTCTGGTGGGGTAGGGGGATAGGGTGGGGGATACGGGTCTAGATTTGATAATCTTGTACAAAATATATATTAAAAATTAAAAAAATAAAATATGCCATAATTCTTTTTCTAATATGTTATTATTTTTGTTTTATGTGTACGAGTGTACTGTCTACATTTATCTGCATGTTGTGAAATGCCTGGTGATGTCAGAAGAGGGCATCGCATCCCTTGGAACTAGGGTTATGGATGGATGTTAGCTGTCATGCAGGATATTGAGAATTGAACCTGGGTCCTCTGCAGGAACAGTCAGTGCTTCCAACTGCCCTGCCATCTCTCCAGCCCCCATAACTCTTCTATACTACTTTGGTCCCAACATCTCAAAAACATATCAGTTAAGTTTGAAAATATACAATTTAACAACATGACCTTATCAATATATCAAGTACATTTTTTTTTTATGTGTATGAATGTACCGTCTGCATGTAGGTCTGTGCACCCCAGTCGTGCAATGCCGCAGAGGTCAGAAGAGGATGTCGGATTCCCCTGGAACTGGAGTTCTCCTGGAATTGGAGTTACCGACGATTCTCAGCCGCCATGTGGGTGCTGGGGATCGAACCTGGGTCCTCTGCAAGAGCGGTCAGCACTCTTAACCGTTAGGCCATCTCTTCAGCCCCTATCAAGTACATTTTGTAGTGAATTAAACACATTCAACCATGGAATCCAGTGTTCAATACCTAAATGATAAATAACAATGTTGTTGACTTTTACTCTGGAAATCACTGAAAACTGCAATAATTTTTTAAGATTCAGTGCTCACAAACATGCAGAAAAACTTACACTTCTATTCTTCCTGAAGGAATGTTATGAAATGCCCATTTTTAAAATAAAAAAAATCAATAATTATGACAAATTCTTTCATTTTTTTCAATCTATCATTTTCCATTTAGCAAGCCATTTAAAAATGTTTAAAAGGTACAAATGTTCCCATGATCTGTGACTGAAAATAAATTTCAAGTCTTTTTTTGTTTTGTTTTGTTTTTTTAAGACAGGGTCTCCCTATAGCCCCAGCTGTCCTGGAACTCACTCTGTAGACCAGGCTGGCCTTGAACTCACAAAGATCCACCCACCTCTGCCTCCTGAATGCACCACCATGCCTGGCTGAATTTCAGGTTTTTAGTTTTGGCTTTTAGAAGACCTTGGTCAAAACCATACACCAATAGCTGCCTTTTATAGTGATATCCAGTGGACAAATGACAAAGTGTTCTTCAAAATTCTCATCACTGTATTGAATCATGGACTGTCTCTCAAGATTTAAACCATTTTGAATTACTACTAATTTTGAGACTCTTATGAAATAAATTGCTTCCTAATTTTTTTGTTTTGAGACAGGGTCTCCCTGTAGCCCCAGTAGTCCTGGAACTCTCTCTGTAGACCAGGCTGGCCTTGAACTCACAAACAAAGATCTGCCTGCCTCTGCCTCCCAAGTGCTAGGATTAAAGGCGTGCACCACCATGCCTGGCTCCTAATTTCTATGTGTCCTAAACACATCCTTTCCTCTTCGTATTTAAAGTCAATTCTTTTTTTTTTTTTTTGTATTTTTGAGACAGGGTCTCCCTTTAGTCCCAGCTGTCCTGGAGCTCACTCTGTAGACCAGGCTGGCCTTGAACTCACAGAGATCTGCCTGCCTCTGCCTCCCAAGTGCTAGGATTAAAGGCATGTGCCACCACACCCAGCTTAAAGTCAATTCTTTTAAAAAAGTAGTCAATACTTTATGCTGAGACAGTAAAACTTTGCAACTCTGAAGTTAAAGGTAGTACTTTTTCTTGTTTCCATTATTTCAAAGCACTAACTGGCTCACCACTAACTAGGCATGGAAGAAATATGAAAATTTAATTTTTTTTATTTTTATTTTCAAAAATATGAAAAATATCAAAAATATCAAAAATTTTATTTTCAAAATATGAAAAATTTATTTAAATACAAAAGGTGTATTTTCAAAATACCCCTGTACTTGGGAAAAACCTGAAAAGAAAACTGATTTTCAGAGTGTGTTTTGCTGAGAGAGAGAGAGAGAGAGAGAGAGAGAGAGAGAGAGAGAGAGAGAGGGGGGGGGGGGGGGGGGGGGGAGAGAGGAGAGGAGAGGAGAGGAGAGAAGAGAAGAGAAGAGAAGAGAAGAGAAGAGAAGAGAAGAGAAGAGAAGAGAAGAGAAGAGAAGAGAGAAGACAACTAAACAAGGCCTTTAGGGAAAATCAGACTGTGCCACTCAGCTGGGACTCAGGTAGGACTTGGCTGGGCAGAGCTGCTGACATAAACACTACCCTATATGTCATAGTGAATGAATGAAGGAAGGATTGAATGAATGAATGCATAAATATATGTCAGTGAAAGAAGAAACACAAAAGGAAATTGAAGAGGAGAAACTTTCATGCCTATCAATATATGGAATAGCAATGTTTAGAATTTCAACAAAATCTCAGCTGGCCATTACCAGTGGGGGACTGGCCTCATCCACTCTCTGCCAACACCAGCTCCTTCCACCCTCCACAGTCTCCTCCACTGCTCTGGTCACAAAGGAGCATGAAGCTTACCAACATAGGCAGGTCTGAGGGTTCTCTGCTGTGGGGTGGCTGGCTGCCTGTTCTGAGCTGGGCCAAGCTGCACTTAAGGCTGTTAGGCTCCTTTAGGATTCCGAGGGGGCACCCAACTCTCAATGAGTTTAATTTGTGCTGAGCAGTAACATTCTTCTTGTCTCCATGTTAAATTTCTCCACAGACCTGCTTCCCAGGGTTACCTTTGTTGTCTCCTGTACCATCATCCTGCTCACGGCACCCATCTCTATGTATCTCTGTGCCACTGGCTATTCTTCAACTTGAGCCTGCTGTACTTTCCCTAAAGTCCTGCTGGCACAGGGACAGCCAGGTGGCAGTCTGGCTCTTAGCGGAGGCGGGAAGAGGCGGGGACAGAGAGGGCCTGTGGATTTTTCCACTCCTCAACACAGGTGTTGAGCAGACTCATGTCTGCTCCACTGTCCACAGTGTAGGCAGCAAGGCCCCTAGGGAAGGAAAGATAGAAATTACATTTAAGCAGAGAACATTCTTTCTTGAGGGACCAATGGAAGGAGAAGGGAACAGGGAGAGGAGAGAAAAGCCAGTATGTTGGGCCTTTCCTCCTCCAGTCTCTCAGTGTCACACATAAGGACCAAGATGTAGGGACTTCCTGGGTCTAGAGGGCATGCCTCATTGGAGTGCACCCTGCAAGACATGTGATTCTAGAGCACCAGACAGTGCAAGGCGGGCGGTGGGGGGGGGAAGTCTACCTTATCCCTGGAGCCCCAATACCCAGTTCCCTGAAGGTGTGATGGGACCAACTCTAGGAAGCTTCGGTGGGCTCATGCCAAGAGAGATACCATCTCACAGATACAGGCTCCAGAACCTCAGTGACCGGGTGGATGTTCAGTCAACAAACAGTGTCTCTTGAGGGGAACGGGGTGTCCCAGTGAGGGACCTCACATCCTGGTGACCACCCTGAGATTCTGGTCAGGGATCTAGGGCCAGAGGAAGAAAGCAGAGGAGGCCTCAAGGAACAGAAGGAGGAGGATACTGTGGACCCTGTTGGGCTGAGGCTACAGGATCACCTTGTCCTGCTCAGTGAGCTCCTTTCTGTGGCATAAATGGACCACCTTAGGCTTGTCATAGGTGTAGAGAAGTATCAGCCACCACCTGGGAACCATCTCAGTGTTTAGGAACTGGATGGTCCAAGGAGCCCTGCCCACCAGGGTTTTTCCAGTGCTGCTTTGGTACGTTTTGGTTTGTAGACAGTGGTTGTCAATTCAGAATGGGGATATTTGAGAGTGAGCCAGCATCTTCTGAGGTGGAGATGAATGGAATCCTGACCAGTTAGGGGGAACTAACTGTGGGGGGCCCACCGAGATTTCTGGGGGGGGGCCCCATTTAATCCCAGGACAATCCATGTGGAAAACATGCGCAGGAAAGCACACCACGTGGATGCGTGTTAAGATCCAAATGCAGAGAGAGCTTTTATTCCAAAATGTCTGGTTATATAGACAGCATGACTCATATCCCAGGGCCAAATCCTAAACCTTTTCATTACTACACCCCACCCCATGGGTGTGACCAGCGAGATCCCATTGGTTTAGAATGCTACCCATCTTAACTAAGTTTTCCCACAACTAACCCTTTTTCTTATGCCATACGTATCTAATATTAGATATGGTGACATTTTAATTATAGGATGTTAATGGGACAAAGTAGATTCGTTAGGACATTTTCATACATGCATGTAACATATTTTGATCATTCTCAACCCCATCACCTCATCATATTCCCTCTGTCTATGGTCCTTCATTATTCCTAATAGTCTGACGTCTTTCACAGTGTTTTTCTTGGCTCCACACGTTGGGAGAAAACATGTTATCATTGTGAGCATAGCAGAGGTCATGTGCCACCACACCCAGCTCAAAGTCAATTCTTTTTTTTTTAATTTTTTTAAAATTTTATTTATTTCTGTATGTGTATGAATGTACTGTCTGCATGCAGGTCTGTGCACCTGTGTTGTGCAATGCCACGGAGGTCAGAAGAGGGCGTTGGATTCCCCTGGAACTGGAGTTCTGGAATTGGAGTTTTGGACGGTTCTCGGCCACCATGTGGGTGCTGGGGATCGAACCCGGTTCAATTCTTTAAGGAATCTGTGTTAAAATGTGGCACATGGTGCTGGAAAGATGGTTAGTGGGCAAAGTGCCTGCTGTTCAGGCGTGAGGACTTGAGTTTGGAGCCCCAGAACCCAGGTAAAAGGCAGGTGCGGTAGTGCACAGGTGCAACCCAAGCACTGGAGGGAGGGGCAGGCGGATCTCCAGAGCTCATTGGCCAGCCAGTCTAGACAGTTGTGAGCTCCAGGTTCAGTGAGAGAGAGAACACCTCAGTAGACAAGGTGGGGACCACTAGTGGGAGGCATCCTATGTTGATCTATGCCCACCCACATGCTCAGTGTACACACCCCTGTAAGTGCATACACTATATACACACAGACATAGACAGGGAGAGAGAGAGAGAGAGAGAGAGAGAGAGAGAGAGAGAGAGAGAGAGAATGAAATACGTTACATGAGGAACAAAATCTAATCCAGGAAGTTTCTGAGCCCCTGTTCTATCCTTGTGTCTGTTATCAGTTACCCACCCATCCATTCATCCATCAATTCATACACCACTCATTCATCCACCCATCCCTCACCCTTCCATCCAGTCATCATTATCCATTCCTCCACCTATCCATGTATGCATGCATGCATCCATCTATCCATTAATTCATCCATATATTCTTTCACTCTTCCACTTTCCATCCATCTATCCATCCATTCATCCCCCCACATCCTTCCATTCACCTGTGAGGTTGTCTATCACTCATTCATCCATCCACACATTCTTCAATCCAAACATCATCTTACATCCATACAAACATACCTACATATAGCCATCCATCCACTTATCCATCCATCCATCCACTTATCCATCCATCATCTATCTGTTCATTATTCACCTACCCATACATCTATCACCCATCCATTTATACCTCATCTCTATCTACAATGTATCCATTCATTATTAATATTTCCTTTAATCTGTTCACCCTTCACCATCCACTCATATATTGAGATATACCTCATTTATGTAGTAATGTATCATCTATTTACTGTGTATTTATGTATGACAATACAACACTATGTAGGTTTAATCTGGATATTTGTTAGCTTGCATGTGAAATACCTCTATTAATAACTTCAGGAAACCAAAGACTTACTATAATTCATGTGGAGGAAGCTAGAACTAAGCTTGGAGCCCAGTATCTCCCTTCCTGTGCTGTGGCACTGTGGGCTCACCCTGCCTGACTGCAAGGACTGTCCACCCACATGGGAAATGGGCAGGAGGGTATAACTTTGGCAAGGAGCTATTGGCAGCTGGTCACTTCTGGGGGAGGAAGAGTTGATCCTCGTTAAGGAAGTGATACTAGACAGGCTGACCAGGTCCAGTGAATGAACTCACATTGAGGGACATCTGGGTGCACAAAATGAGTCAGTCAGCCTTAACATATATGATAGAATGCATGAAGTCCTGTGGGTGGCCTATCTTGAGGTGCAGATAAGGAAGGGGGGAATAAATATGATCAAGTTGTATTGATGAAATCCACAAAAATTCAATAAAATATATTTTAAAAGCACACATCTCTAACAGACAAGCCCATGGATAGAGAGCAGGAGCTGAGGAGCGTGGAGTAGGTCAGAGACTGCTTAGAGGGCATGAGATTCTCTTTTGGGGTGGTGAAAGTGTACAGGAACTCAACACAAGTGGTGGCCAGGTACGGTTGAGTATTTACTCAGAGTCATTGAATTGTGTACTCTAAAACATCTAATGATTAGCTGGGCATGGTGGTGTACACCTTTCATCCTAGCACTTGGGAGACAGAGGCAGGCAGATCTTTGTGAGTTCAAGGCCAGCCTGGTTTACAGGGTGTGTTCTAGGACAGCTGGGGCTACAGGGAGACCCTGTCTCAAAAAGACAAAACAAAACAAAACAAAAACAAAAATGACAAAAAATATCTAATGATTAAACTTATGTTATATGAACTCAGTAAGGAAGAGGAAAAAAGAAACTAAAGTCCTTACACTAGAAGGATGTATCAGCTACTTTTCTTCTTCTGTGACAAAATACCAGGACCAGCAGCAACTTCAGGAAGAAAGTTTTTTGGGGGCTTATGGTTCCAGAGCATTAGAATCCACAGCAGCAGGTATGGAACAGCAAAGGCCCCTGGCTGGTCATTTCATCTGCCCAATAGGAGCAAACTGGAAGTTGGGTAAGGGTATAAACTCTCATCTCTGTGCTCAGTGTAACCATGTAGATAGCACACCCCCAGTGACTAGGTCCTCCAGCAAGACTCCTAAACTTTCCCTAACCCTCCCAAACAGTGCCAGCAACTGGAGACAGTGTTCAAATACAGGAGACTCTGGGGACCCTTCCAATTACCCTAGAGGTGTGCCATGCTCCTGAGGAATTTTTTTTAATTTGTTTATATTTTTAAGGGATTTACAATATAAGAGCACAGTTGTTTTCAGATCACATTGACGTTGCTCAGTTTGCCATACAATTAGGTAATTGGTGCTAACATTTGCAGATGAGGGATACTATTCATTGTTTGTTTTTCTGGGACTGTGTTACTTCACTCAGCATGATAGCCTCTAGCTCCAGCCATTTTCCTGCAAAGCTCATGATGTCATCTTTCTTTACCACTGCATAGAACTCCATTGTGCAGATGTACCACATTTTCTCTATTTACTCATCAGTTGAGGGGCACTTGCGTTGGTTCCAGCTCCTTGCTATTGTGAAGAGAGCTGTAATGAAAATGGCGGTGCATGTATCTCTACAGTAAGATGAGTCTTGTGGGTAAATACCCAGGAATGGTATGGCTGGGTCAGGTGGAAATTTAATTCTAAGTCTTCCAAGGGTTCTCCACACTGCTTTCCATAGTGGCTGTATGACTTTACATTCCCACCAGCAGTGGATGAGTGTTCCCCTTTCCCCACAATCTCTCCAGCACTTGGTGTCATTTGCTTCCTTGATCCTAGCCAGTCTTATTGGAGTAAGATGATATCTTAAAGGTTTTAATTTGCATTTCCTTAATTATTAGCGATGGTGAACACTTTTTAAGATGTTTCTCAGCCACCTCTAATTCCTCATTTGTGAAGTCTCTGTTCAGCTCTTTGCTCCACCTATTGAGTGGGTCATTTGTTTTTTTTCTTCTTTTTTTTGAGTAGTTTATATATTCTGGAAATCAGTGCTTTGTCAGATGTATCTGTGGTGAAGATTTCCTCCCACTCTGTGGGTTTTCTCTTCACTTCCTTGATTGTTTCTTTTGATGTACAGAAGCTTTTGAGTTTAATGAGGTCCCATTTGTCAATTGTCGACCTTAATTCTTGCGCAGCTGCTATCTGATTTAGGAAGTCTTTTCCTATGCCTATGTCATGTAGTCTGCTGCCAATTTTTCTTCTATCGCCTTCAGAGTTTGGGGCTTCACATTGAGGTCTTTAACCCATCTGGAGTTGACTTTTGGACAGGGCGAGAGGTAGGGGATTAATTTCATTCTTCTACAGGTGGTGATCCAGTTTTGCCAACACCACTTGCTGAAGGTGCTGTCTTTTCTCTCCATTGTGTCTTCTTGGCCCCCTTGTCAAATATGAGGTGGCTGAAATTGTATGTGGTCAAGTTTGGATCTTCGGTTTTGTTTCGTTGGTCAACAGGTCTGTTTTTGTGCCAGTACCAAGCTGTTTTGATGACTATAGTCCTGTATTATAGTTTGAAGTCTGGTATAGAGATCCCCCCTGTATTGCTCTTTTCACTCAGGCTTGTTTTGGCTATTCAGGGTCTTTTGTTTTTCCAAATGAAATTAAGGACTTTTTTTTCCAAACCTGTGAAGAAACTCTTGGGGATTTTAATTGGGATTGAATTAAATCTGTACAAAAATTTGGGTAGAATAGACATTTTTACTATATTAATTTTCCCAATCCATGAGCATGGGAGGTTTTTCCATCTTCTGATGTCTTCTTCAATTTCCTTCTTCAGGGGTTTAAAATTTTTGTTGTAGAGATCTTTGGTGTCTTTAGTTAGGTTTGTCCCTAGGTATTTTATTGTTTTTGAGGCTACTGTGAGTGGGAAGCTCTTCTTGTATTCCTTCTTCAGTTGCTTGTCGTTGGTGTAAAGAAAGGCTACTGATTTTTCCAGGTTAATTTTCATCCTACTACTTTACTGAAGCTCTTAATCATTTCTAAGAGTTTTCTGGTGGAGTTTTTAGCACCTAAGTAAACAATCATATAATCAGCAAAAAGGGATAGCTTGACTTCCTCTTTTCCAATGAAAACTCCTTTAATTTCCTTTTCTTGCCTTATTGCCCTAGCAAATGTTTCAAGCACTATAGTGAAGAGGAGTGGTGACAGGGCAGCCTTGCTGAGTTCCTACCTTTATTTTATTTTATTTTTTTAAATTTTTATTTATTTTTCATGTGTATGAATGTACTGTCTGCATGTAGTTTTGTGCACCCATGTCATGCAATACTGCGGAGGTCAGAAGAGGGTGTCAGATTCCCCTGGAACTGCCATGTGGGTGCTGGGGATCAAACCCAGGTACTCTGCAAGAGCAGTCAGCGCTCTTAACTGCTAGGCCATCTCTCCAGCCCCGAGTTCCTACTTTTAAAGGGAGTGCTTCTGTCGTTTGTTTCCCCATTTAGGATGATATTGGCTGTTGCTTTCCTGTATATGGCTTTGATTACATTGAGGAATGAGCCCTCCAATCCAATTCCCTCTAAGACTTTAAGCATGAAGAGATGCTGGACTTTGTCAAAGGCTTTTTCTGCATCAATTGAGATGATCGTGTGGTTTTTGTCTTTCAGTCCATTTATATGTTTGATGATATTTATTGATTTTTATGTGTTGAACCATCCCTGTATTTCTTGTATGAATCCAACTTGGTCATGATGGATGATTTTCTTGATGTGGGTCTGTATGTGATTTGCAAGTATTTTGTTTAGAATTTTTGCATCTATGTTCATTAATGAGATGGGTTTATAGTTCTCCTTTTTGACTGTATATTTGCCTGGTTTTGGTATTAGAGTGTTGCTGGCTTCATAGAAGGAATTTGGGAGAATTCTCTTTGTTTGTATCCTTCTGAACAATTTGAGTAATAATGGTTGTAAGTCTTTTTGAAATGTTTTATAGAATTCTGCCGTGAAACCATCTGGGCCTGGGCTTTTTTCAGTTGGGAAGTTTTTTTATTACATCTTCAATTTCTTCATATATTATGGGTCTGTTAAAGCTGTCGATCTCTTCTTGGTTGAACTTTGGTGATTCCCAGGATTTCAGATATTTATCCATTTCTTCTAGGTTTTCAAACTTGGTAGACAATAAGTTTTTAAAGTATTCCCATATGATTGTCTGGATCTTTTCATTGTCTGTTGTGATATTTCCCCTTTCATCACAGATTGTATTGATTTGTCATTGTTCCTTCTTTCTTTTGGTTAACTGAGCTAGCGGTATGTCTATCTTGTGTATTCTCTCAAAGAACCAAGTTTTGGATTCATTGATTTTTTTGTATAGTTTTCTTTGTTTCTATTTCATTGATGTCTGCTCTGATTTTTGTTATTTCTTCCTGTCTGCTGCATTCAGGGTTCATTTGTTGTTGTCTGTCAAGTGTTTTTAGCTGCAGTGTTAGATCGTTCACTTGTGCTCTTTCTGTTTCTTTGATGTAGGCACTCAGGGCTATAAACTTCCTTCTTAGCACTGCTTTTAAAGTGTCCCATAGGTTTTGTTGTGTTGTATTATCATTGTCATTCAACTCCAGTAATGCTTTTATTTCTTTATTTCTTCCTTGACCCATTCATTATTCAGGAGTGTGTTGTTTAGTCTCCATGTGTTCTTGTAGGTTGTAGGGCTTATCCTGGTGTTGATGCTGAGCTTTATTGCACTGTGGTATGATAGAATGCATGAAATTATTTCAATCTTTTTGTGTTTGTTGAGTTTTTTTCTGTGTCTCAGTATGTGGTCTATTTTGGAGAATGTTCCATGGGTTGCTGAGTAGAATGTGTATTCTCTGGTATTTGGGTGGAATATTCAAAAGATGTCTGTGAGATCCATTTGGTGTATCATATCATTCAGTTCAGATGTCTCTCTGTTCATTCTTTGTTGATCTGTCCAAAGGATTTAGTGGGGTATTGAAGTCCCCTACTATTAGTGTGCTGGGGTTAATCTGTGCCTTGAGGTCCTGAAGAATTGTCTTTTTTTTATTACTTCTTTAATTTTTTTTCAATTTTTAACAATAAGTAATAATTTATGAGTACAAGCATCCTTCATGTAAAACCAATTTGCAAGCAGTTGTGCCCAAACCCACACAGCCCATGGGTCCCACCATCCAGCAGGGGGGGCTTGTATGTTCAATCAAGTTGATCAAATGAGTGTCCAGACTATATTGCTGTAGTTTCACCATTCACCCCAATCACAGCCCTTACATTCTACCACGCCCCCTCTTCCGCAGATTGTTCCCTAGGCTTAGAAAAGGGGCACAGGTGGATGAGAAGCAAAACAGTCTACTTTCTCTGGAGCTGTTGTCTTGGACTCTGGTCAATTCTGGCTGTTTCCTTTCATGGGCTGACAGTTTGTCCAGGAATAACCTTTCGATCCTACTAATGAAGCACAAGCAATTAGATATATAGGTATTTAAACAGTACTAATTGTTATGGTAGGTTACTTTGGTATAGACACAGATGTTTGGATGGTATGTTAATCCATGAATTACATTTTTTTCTGTTAAATATGACAGGGTCTTACTGTGGCTTATAACATCTCCTAACCATTAGAGGATGTAAGCTTGTGGCATCAGCCATGGGTTATTCCTCCAAGGAGAGAGCTAATAGCCAATTAGATTTGGGATATACAGGCATATGGCTGCCACTGCTGCACAGTATTTCCAGGCAGGTGAGGTGTAGCTGGTGCTGACGGAGGAGTCTTGCTTGACTCAAGGAGACCTATATTTGCTTTATTGGTTTAGTGGCCTTTGGTAACACTCTCTGGTATTCCAGAGACCATCTGTATACTTGCAAGTGCGGTCTCCATACATCTTTCCCATGTTTATATCAGGTCTTCAACAGCAGGGCCTTATCGCCTCTCTTCCTGCAGATATCCCAGTTTGGAGGCAAGGAGCCTTTACCTTTTGTGGGGGCTTGGATCCCCTGGCCAACATCTCCTTGGTAGAATAATCCATTGTTGATGTCAGAGCTCCTGTATTAATATATTTTGCTTAAGTGCATAGCTTAAGGAGACTTTAGCATTATATTTGGTTCTGAATAGAGAATAATCCTTTTCACAGTTTCTATGTCCATTAGTCAATTAAAGAAGGCAGTTTTACCGATTTTACAAGAGAATACCTCTATAACAGCTGGCTCCAATCTACAGCTGGAGAACGACCTCATCATCATCATATTTCTCCTTATTCTATGGGGGGGAGTTAAGAAAGTCTCTTGTATTAAAACCTTTGCGGCACCTAGAAGGTAAGCTTCGTTAGGAATCATTAAAAATAGTTGTTACTAGTAGGATCCACAGAGGGGCCTGATGTCTGCAGCAATCTGAGGCATTTCTTCCCTTCAATGCCCAGAGGAGTCAATCCTTCTGCTGGCACTTTCTGGTACATCCTACTCACTGCAAAGCTGCATTTTCTTTCTCAGCCATTAAGTTGGTGATACTCTGGCCTGTTGGAACATACAAATCCTTTCCCATAGTTAGTTTTAAGATTTGGGTTGCAAGGTTTTTTGACAAAAAGTTTTCATATCTATCTATATCCCCCTTTTTTATTTAAGGTTTTTATTTTTGACCCATGAGTCTCAAAAAAGCAGTTGTTTTATACATACCTATAGGGTGGAATCAAGGCACAGATTTCATCAAGTTCACCCATGCTGTTTTGGGTTACTGTATGTGATTAACTTGGGAAACAAAGTTTATTTTTGAGTTAAATCATCCTATAGGTGAAAGAGATTGCTACCAGGTGATACTATATGACAGCAAAATTATAGAGAACATTTGTTTATACCAATCCCAAAGTAATTGTTATACAGATTTTAGTTAAAGCTAATGTGGACAAGAGCAATTTATATCACCAATTAACTCAGATGCATTACCGTTTTTATCAGCCTTCAAACCAATGTTGTCCAATATGCACATATTTACTTTTACTAAGTCCTAAAACACCATGTATCCTGTAGACAGAGTCTGGGCAAAACTGGATACTTGTTGAACTCACGTCAATTAAACATGCACCAATCGAATATACACCCGTGTCCCTCTCCCACCCCTCCCACCCCTCCCGAGTCACCATTTCAGTCAGCCTTCTGATGCAATCTTTCTGTTGTTGTTCTTTTAATATGCATCCCTCTCCACAAGAAATATTTATAACTGGGTTATTGGTACTAGCGTCCACATATGAGAGATACCATTTGTCGTTTGTTTTTCTGGGACTGTGTTACTTCACTTAACATGATGTCTTCAAGCTCCATCCATTTACCTGCAAAGTTCATGATGTTGTCTTTCTTTACTGCTGCATAGAATTCCATTGTGTACATGTACCACATTTTCTCTATCCACTCGTCAGTTGAGGGGCATTTGGGTTGATTCCAGTTTTTTGCTATTGTGAACAGAGTGGCAATAAATATAGCTGTGCATGTATCTCTGCAGTAAGATGAGTCTTGTGGGTATATACCCAGGAGTGGTATGACTGGGTCAAATGGCAGGATCATTTTGAGTCTTCTAAGGGTTCTCCACACTGTTTTCCATAGTGGCTGCACAAGTTTACATTCCCACCAGCAATGGATGAGTGTTCCCCTTTCCCCACACCCTCTCCAGCACTTGGCATCATTTGTTTTCTTGATCCTAGCCAGTCTTACTGGAGTAAGGTGGTATCTTAAGGTGGTTTTAATTTGCATTTCCTTAATTATTAGTGATGTTGAACACTTCTTAAGGTGTTTCTCAGCCATCTCTAATTCCTCCTCTGTGAAGTCTCTGTTCAGATCTTTGCTCCATCTTCTGAGTGATTCATTTGTTTTCTTTCTTCTTTGTTTTTTGAGTAGCTTGTATACTCTGGAGATTAATGCTTTGTCAGATGTATCTGCTGTGAAGGTTTCCTCCCATTCTGTGGGTTTTCTCTTCACTTCCTTTATTGTTTCCTTTGATGTACAGAAGCTTTTGAGTTTAATGAGGTCCCATTTGTCAATTGACGACCTTATTTCTTGTGCAGCTGCTGTCTGATTTAAGAAGTCTTTTCCTACACCTACGTCTTGTAGTCTGCTGCCAAGTTTCTCTTCTATCACCTCCAGAGTTTTGGATTTCACGTTGAGGTCTTTGATCCATTTGGAATTGACTTTTGTACAGGGTGAGAGGTAGGGGTTTAATTTCATTCTTCTACAGGTGGTGATCCAGTTTTGCCAACACCACTTGTTGAAGATGCTGTCTTTCCTCCAATGTGTCTTCTTGGCCTCCTTATCAAATATGAGATGGCTGAAATTGTATGTGCTCAGGTTTGGATCTTCAATTTTGTTCCATTGGTCAACTGGTCTGTTTTTGTGCCAGTACCAAGCTGTTTTTATGACTATAGCCCTGTAGTATAGTTTGATGTTTGGTAGAGCGATCCCCCCTGTATTGCTCTTTTTGCCCAGAGTTGCTTTGGCTATTTGGGGTCTTTTGTTTTTCCAGATGAATTTGAGGATTTTTTTCCCAAACATGTGAAGAAGCTCTTGGGGATTTTGATTGGGATTGCATTAAATCTGTACACGAGTTTGGGTAGAATGGACATTTTTACTATATTTATTTTCCCAATCCATGAGCATGGGAGGTTTGTCAATCTTATGATGTCTTCCTCAATTTCCTTCTTCAGGGGTTTAAATTTTTTGTTGTAGAGATCCTTGGTGTCTTCGCTTGGGTTTGTTCCTAGGTATTTTATTGTTTTTGAAGCTATTGTGAGTGGGAAGGTCTCCTTGTAGTCCTTCTTCAGTTGCTTGTTGTTGGTATAAAGAAAGGCTACTGATTTTTCTAGATTTATTTTGTATCCTGCCACTTTACTGAAGCTCTCAGTCGTTTCTAGGAGTTTACTGGTGGAGTTCTTAGCATCCCTTAGGTAGACAATCATATCATCCACAAAAAGGAATAGCTTGACTTCCTCTTTTCCAATTAGAACTCCTTTAATTTCCTTTTCTTGCCTTATTGCCCTAGCAAGGGTTTTGAAGAATTGTCTTTATAAAGTTTGGTGCACCAGAGTTTGGTGCATATATATTCATGATTGTGAAGTCTTCATGGTCAATTGTTTTTTGATAAAGATGTAAGGGCCCTCTTTGTCTCTTTTGATTTCTTTTACTTTGAAGTCTATTTTTGTCTGATATTAAAATAACAATTCCTGCTTTGTTTTTGGTACATTTGCTTGGAATATTTTTTTCCATCCCTTCACCTTAAGTTGGTGCCTATCCTTGAGATTGAGATGGGTTTCTTGTAGACAGCATATAGATGGGTTTTGTTTCCTAATCCAATCTCCTAGTCTATGTATTTTGATTGAAGAGTTTAGTCCATTAATATTTAAGGTTATAATTGAAAAATGCATGTTGCTTCCTTTCATCTTATTATCCATTTGCATTTTTGGTCTAGGTTTCTACTTCTGCAGTTGTTTTTATTATTTCTCTTTCTAGGTGCTTGGGAATAGTTGCTCTTCTCTTCTGTTCTTTGAATTGCTTCAAGTATTCTCTGGTTTTCTGGACATGTATGTATTCTATCATCTTGTTTATATCATGGAAGATTTTTCCTTCTCCTTCAACTAAAATCAACATTTTTTGCTGGGTATAGTAACCTGGCTTGGCATCTGTAGTCCTTTAACACTGGGAATGCTGTGCTCTATGTTCTTCTTGCTTTCATGGTTTTTGCTGAGAAGTCAGTTGTAATTCTGGTGGGTTTCCCCTTATATGTAACATGTTGTTTTTCTCTCGTGGTTTTCAGAATTTTGTCTTTGTTTTGGGCATCTAGCATTTTAACTATGATGTGGCGTGGGGAGTTTCTTTTCTGATCTTGTCCATTTGGAGTTCTATGTGCTTCTTCTATTTGTATGGGTTTGTCTTTTTTTTTTTTAGTTTGGGGAAATTTTCATCTATTATTCTATTGAAGATCTGATCAATACTATTCTCTTGGGATTCTTCTCCTTCCTCTATTCCTATGATGTGCAGGTTTGATTTTTTTTTTTTTTGTCTTTTTGAGACAGGGAATCCTTGTAACTCTAGCTGTCCTGGAACTCACTCTGTAGACCAGGCTGGCCTTGAACTCACAAAGATTTGCCTGCCTCTGCCTCCTGAGTGCTAGGATTAAAGGCATGCACCACCACGCCTGGCTAGGTTTGATCTTTTCATAGTGTCCCATATTTCCTGGTTGTTCCACTTTTGTGTATTTTTAAATTTTTCATAATCTTTACTTGAGATTTTTCATTGTTCTGTGTTATCTTCCAGGTCTGATATTCTTTGCTCTGCTTCCTCCATTCTATTTCTTTTTTTTTTCACATAAATTTATTTTTATTTTTTTAACAAATCTAGACCCGTGTCCTCCTTTCTATTTCTGAGGTTTTTTCCATTCCTTTCCTCTTAATTGGATGAATGTTATATTTCCTTTTTCATTCTATCCTGTGATTTCTTTAGTATTTCCACTTCCTTTTGGAGCTTCTCAATCTCTTTTTGGTGCTCCTTATTTCATTGGTTGGCTTCCTTTTTCAGTGTTTCCACTTCTTTCTGGAGTTTTTCATTCTCTCCCTTTAGTTCTTTCTGAAGTTTGTCATTGTCTCCCTCTAGGTCCTTCTTGAGTCTTTCATTCTCCTTAGTTCTCTGACTTGTTCTTTATTTTCTTTAATTTCTCCAAACAGGTCTGCAATTGTTCCTCTAAGATCTGTTTCTTGGGTCACCCCCAGGGGGGGTCCCACTGTAAGCAATCTCCTACAGGGTTGGTAGAGCTTGGTGTGGAATTATCCTGCACCTTTCCCGTGTTGTCCATTCGTTGTGTCCCTGGCATGTGGGTTTCCCTTTTTTGCCTGTATTCTGATGCAAATCACAAATGTCTTGTCACTGTGTTGAAGGCTTGCTTTGCTTGCCTCCTTCAGATGCCTTTTTTTTTTCCTCCTTGTTTATGGAGTGTTGACTTGTTTCAGGCTTTCAATTTTGTTTATATATTGGAAGTCTAATTTACTCTTCCCTTTCTGTTCTGAAGGTTCTCCAAAAAATCCATTTGGATACTCTCTCAGCAATTCCAGTTGGCCCGGAGGGGGGGGGTGGGGAGTGTATATGCCTGACTTAATATGTGCTTCAAGTGGTCCTGGGAAGTCTCTGATCTAAGCACTGTGCACTCAAGTCTCACAGTGGCAACAGGCCCACTTTTAATCCCAGCTAGTAACAGGGTGACTCTACTCTGCCAGCCATACAAGACAAAGATTTAGCTATCCAACAAACCAATGAATCAATTATCCAACAACCCAGGAGTAGATTTATCCTAAAATCTGCCTAGCTGACATGCCTGGTTCCTACCTGTGCTTCAGGTGGTCCTGGGAAGTCCCTGATCTAAGCACTGCATACTCCTATTTATTTATTTATTTATTTATTTATTTATTTATTTATTTATTTCTGTGTATGAGTGTACTGTCTGCATGTAGGTTGGTGCACCTGTGTCGTGCAATGCCCCAGAGGTCAGATGAGGGTGTTGGATTCCCCTGGAACTGGAGTTAAGATGGTCCTTAGCCGCCACGTGGGTGCTGGCAATCAAACTTGGTTTGATTGGCAATCAACCTCTGCAAGAGCAGTCGTTCCTCTTAACTGCTGAGCCATCTCTCCAGCCCCTTATTTTTATTATTTTTATGTGTATGAGTGTACTGTCTGCTTGTAGGTTGGTGCACCTGTGTCGTGCAGTGCCTCAGAGTTCAGAAGAGGGCGTCAGAGTCCCCTGGAACTGGAATCAAAGATGGTTTTTAGCCACCATGTGGGTGCTGGGAATTGAATCTGGGTTCTCTGCAAGAGCAGTTGGTGCTCTTAACCATGAGCCATCTCTCCAGCCCCTGTTTACATCCTTTTAAAACATCCTATTGTCTTAACCAGCTTCCCTACAAAATGAGAGATTTTACCTCAGAGAAAATTGCTATACAACACACATCACCCAAACATTATTTCCCTGATGCAGTGTCTGATCTCGGATTTGATTCAAAATTTGCCTGAGTGTGGAATTCATGTTGTTTAATAGTGTTTATGCATCTCTGTAGTCACCTGCCTTTCTTCCCAGGAGGCGGTATTTCATCTCATGTCTCTTTACAGCTGGACGGCAGGTCTGGGGACATCAGTAGATCATGCCCACCACAGGTGCTCTTGTATCCCATGTCTTCTTTTGGGAATGAGAATCACTCTATATTGCGACTCATCAGCATTTGGTTACTGGATGATTCACTTAGCAACCCTGAGAGGAGATGTCACAATCTTCTTACTTTGAAGTGTGTAGGACAGGGATCATCATTGGTAAATATTTCCCCCATGACTCAAATGGAAACCAGAACATTTCTCCCAGTGAGCATTAGAATCTGAGCGGAAAGACAGGATATCTGATGAGGGTTTGTTGTCAGGAGACAAAAGAGAACAAGGGAGGAAAGAAGGAGGGGGATAAGGAGGCAGAAATGTGACGGCTCCATGGAGATGCTTGAAGAGCTCTTGCTTCATACAGAAATGAGGAAGTCAGGGTGAGGATGCTGGGAGTAACAGAACCACAGCCCCGTGCCAGGAAGGAGGTTACCACATCCCTGGAAATCAGTTAAGTCGTGACCAGTGACCATGTCCCCAAGACTCCTTCTATCCCTTGACGGCCCCACTGGCTCCTCCCACCTACCCAGGTGGGAACCTTGTGGCTAACTCCAAACGTTGCTATCCTGAACTCATGCTGGCCTTGGGTGTCAGAATAGTTGAGTTCAGTGAGAACTTGGTTCAGTGAGAACCAAGACATCCTGTTGGTTCTCATCCCACTAGCTTTTAGGTTCCTGTCTCCATTCAATGGGACAGGAATCTCCTACCCTCTGGAGCTTCATCTAACGACCCTCCCTGATTCGCTCTTTCGATTACAATGATCCATTGACTAAGCTCCTTCTTCCAATGACATGGTCCAAGTTCCCGATTCTAATGGTTGGGTTGATGATCAGGCCTGGGATGCACCCTACAACTCTAGGAATGATGGCTCTTCTCCTTCAAAGTCAGAGGAACTGGACATCAGATTTAAGAGCTTCTGCAGGAAGGAGACAATCACCTCATTATCCTGCTATACCCGGGAGTATATATCCAAAGGATTCCAACTCCTACCACAGAGATATTGCACACTGTTATTTATTGCTGTGCTGTTCACGATAGCCAAGAAATGGAACAGCTTGTATCACTACCCGCATATGAATGAATGAAGAAAATAAATGTGATACGTACACACAACGGAATTTCATTTAGCCTAAAAATAGTCATGGTAATTGCTGGAAAATGGATAGTACTGGAAATCACTATGTTAAGTCAAGTAAGCTAGACACAGATAAATATTCATGATTTCTTTCATATGCAGAATCTGGATTGTTTGTTAAAATATTTTATTTTTATTTTATGTGTATGAGTGTTGTGCCTGCATGTGTGTAAGTGCACCTGTGCTGTGCAATGCTGCAGAGGTCAGGAGAGGGTATTGGATCCCCTGGAACTAGAGTTATGGATAGTTGTTAGCTGCCAAATAGGTGCTGGAATTGAACTCGGGTCCTCTGCCAGAGCAGCCAGTGCTTTAAATGCTGAGTCATCTCTCCAGTCCCAGGATCTGGATTTTAATACATATGAATAGAGTGTGGTTTGTAAAACTAGGAAGGGCTCCAGAGAGGGAGGGTCTTGAAGGAGAATAAAAGAGAGGGGGATGGAGTGCATGTGACATGAAGAATGGAGTGTTGAGGGGAGGAGAGAGCAGGGGAGAAGAAAGGCTTACAGGGTGGTTGTAAGAACTGCGAAGAGACGACCACGACACTTATTACTTTGTGTGGTGAATTTAAAAAGAAAAACTAAATCATTACAAAACAACAATTCGAGCTGGGCGTGGTGGCGCACGCCTTTAATCCTAGCACTTGGGAGGCAGAGCCAGGCGAATCTTTGTTGAGTTCAAGGCCAGCCTGGTCTACAGAGTGAGTTCCAGGACAGCTGGGGCTACAGGAAGACCCTGTCTTGAAAAGACCAAAAACAAAACACAACAGAAACAAAAACCAAAACCAAAAACGATTTTCACGTCTCCATGTAATCCATATAAACAGGCATGTTCTTTTCATGAGCTGCTTCTGGAGTCAATCAAACATCAAAGGTCTTTTGTAAACATCGTAGGCAGAAATGTTGTTAGAACGCCTTCCTGATTCCTTCCTGTCCATTATAAACACATTTTCTTTTTTAAAATTTTTTTAAAATTTATTATTTTTTATGTGTATGAGTATACTGTCTGCATGTAGGTTGGTGCACCCATGTCGTGCAGTGCTGTGGAGGTCAGAAGAGGGCATCAGATTCCTCTGGAACTGGAGTTAAAGACAGTTCTTAGCCACCATGTGGGTGCTGGGAATCAAACCCAGGTCCTCTACAAGAGCAGTCAGTGCTCTTAACCACTGAGCCATCTCTCCAGCCCCATAAACACATTTTCTTACCAGGTTATGAGAACCCACAAAACTACTTAGGGAAGTAACATGTCAACACGTTATCCAGGATTGGCTCTTGCTGACCATGGTTCTGACTCATTGGAAACAGAGGCCTCCTCTGTTCTTGTGCATCCATGGTGGTTTCTTGAAACAGATCATTGTTCTTTCTTGCTCTTTAAAACCTGCTCAGGGCTGGAGAGCTTGTTCAGGGGTTAAGAGCACTGGCTACTCTTTTTTTTTTTTTTTAATTTTCACATGTGTATGAATGTATTGTCTGCATGTGGGTCTGTGCACCTGTATCGTGCAATGCCTCGGAGGTCAGAAGAGGGTGTCATATTCCCCTGGAACTGGAGTTAAAGACAGTTTTCAGCCGCCATGTGGGTGCTAGGGATCGAACCCAGGTCCTCTGCAAGAGCAGTCAGCGGTCTTAACTGCTAGGCTATCTCTCTAGCCCCAAGCACTGGCTACTCTTACAGAGGACCAAGGTTCAATCCCCAGCACCCACATGGTGGCTGACAACCATCTGAAACTCTAGTTCCAGGGAGCTGACGTCCTCTTCTGACCTCTATGGGCATTGCATGACATGGGTACACTTACACACATACAGGCAATACACTCATACACATAAAATAAAAATAATAAGAAATCTGCTCATTCCCATTAAACAATACCTGTACAAAGTAAGAGAGCCATCGGGGGAGGGGGAGGGAATAAGAGAGGGTGGTGGGGTGTAAGCGCAATATATTACATACAAGCGTGGTGGTGCATGCCTTTAATCCTAGTACTTGGGAGGCAGAGGCAGGCAGATCTCTGAGTTCAAGGCCAGCCTGGTCTACAGAGTGAGTTCCAGGACAGCTGGGGCTACAGGGAGACCCTGTCTCGAAGGTAGAGGCAGGCAGATCTTTGTGAGTTCAAGGCCAGCCTGGTCTACAGAGTGAGTTCCAGGACAGCTGGGGCTACAGGGAGACCCTGTCTCAAAGGCAGAGGCAGGCAGATCTTTGTGAGTTCAAGGCCAGCCTGGTCTACAGAGTGAGTTCCAGGACAGCTTGGGCTACAGGGAGACCCCGTCTTGAAAAGACCAAAAAAAAAAAAAAAAAGTTGAAAACACTATAAGAAATTACATTTGTCTAGGCATGTGACAGATGTGGGGTTTTCTCTAGGAGCTGTGACCTCTCCGGCCACGTGTGTTTGGCTATGTTTACAATACCATATGAGCTCTGTCCCATTGAGCAGGATTTATCTTCAATTAGATACAACAAGACCTATACAAACTCAAGCCAAATAAAAGCCCAGCATAGAACTGGAGAAATGGGCTAGAGGCCCCAAACTTGGCCTAGGAACTATTGTCATCTGATCATTTCTGGGTGAGGGACAGTTGATACTCCTTAAAGGAGAGAGAGAGGCCAGACAGGCTGACCAGGCTCCAGTGGATGAACTCACACTGAAGGACATTTGGGGGATGCAAGCTCAGCTCAATAGGCCTTAACATATACGACAGAATGCATGAAGTGTAGCAGATGGGCTGTGGGGGGTGCAGATGGGGAATCAGGGTCTACATATGATTAGATGCATAAAAATGTACAAAAATTTGGGGCTGGAGAGATGGCTCGGCAGTTAAGAATGCTGACTGCTCTTGCAGAGGACCTGAGTTCGATCCTCAGCACCCACATGGAGGCCAAGAACCGTCTTTAACTCCAGTTCCAAGGGAATCCAACACCTTCTTCTGACCTCCGCAGCATTGCACGACACGGGTGCACAAAACTACATGCAGACAGTACATTCATACACATAAAAAAAAAAAAAAAGCTGGGCATGGTGGCGCACACCTTTAATCCCAGCACTCGGGAGGCAGAGGTGGGTGGATCTCTGTGAGTTCAAGTCCAGCCATGTCTACAGAGTGAGCTCTGGGCCAGCTGTGACTGAAGGGAGACCCTTTCTCAAAAATACAAAAAAAAAAAAAAAATTAAAAAACATTAAAAAAAAAGAAAATAAATTTGAAACTCTCTCTCTTTCTGTCTCTCCTGTGTGTGTGTGCTTCTAGTACAGTACCCTTCATGGTGCACAGGATCCTTTAAAAAATATTTAACACTAGGCATGGTGGTGCAAGCCAGCCCTTGGAAGGCAGGCAGATCTCTACAAGATCAAGGTCACCCTGGTCCACATCATAACTTCCAGACTGGCTGTGACAAGGGAGACCCTGTCAAAAAAGAAAAACCAAAAACCAAAAACCTCCAAAATTTTATTCATTTTTAATTTATGTATAACCAGAGTGTTTTGCCTGCATATATGCAGGTGTAGCACATACATGCAATGCTCCTCAGGGGCCAGAGAGGGTGCAGATCCTCTGGAATTGGAGTTACGGTGGATGCTGGGAATCAAGCCTGGATCCTCTGGAAGAATAGCAAGCGTTCTTAACCGCTCAGCCATCTCTCCAGCCTCCCACATGGGATCCTTTTTGACTGAACTACTTACAGAGTGTATCTGCTTCCCATAGGAGCTAAGACTGTCTGTTAGGATGCCTTCTCTTCCACACACCCATAGCACACATTTGCCTTTCTTTCTCCCAGTAGGACTCCAGACTCCGACACCTGTAGCCGGTTGAATCAGGCTTATACCTCACACGGAGGTCTTGCCTCAACGTGGTAAAATCACAGCTAAATTATCAACTGCCCAAATCTTGGTAATGTCGTTTTTTTCTATTCTGTTCACCCTATGAGTCTCAAGAAATCTCTTATTAACCTGTCCCTTATCTATGGGCTTCCTGGCATATGTCTGTGCCTGGAAACTCTCAAAAGGGAATTTGACTGGCCCATGGAAGGGAATCTGTAGTGACAGAAGCCTGGGAGAGTGAAAGCCCCACCTTGAGTCACACAGCTCTAGACTGAGACTCAGTTGTGCTGTTTCTGGAGGCCTGTCCCCTCCAGTCTCATGTCTAGACTGAGGGCCACTTTCTGGATCTGTGTTGGAGTCAGATGGAGAAACCTGGCTGCTGACAGCTGAAAAGGTCTAGTCAGAAGATTCCAGCTCCTGCTCTATCCTTAGCACTGACTCCTAGGCACAGACCAGTCAGGCCAAGGTCCAGGTCTTCCCATCCTGTGAAAACACTAATACTTATCCTGACATGAAACCCAGAACCCAGGACCCATTTCATCTGTATTCATCTGCCATGTGGCCTTTGTGCTCTGTGGTCTGTGTGATTTCCTATACCACCAGGGACATAGAAAGCAGTGCTGAGCCCCAGGATCTCATTGCCCTATTCACAGGGGATTTGATTTGAATGTGAGATGCCCTCACAGGCTCATGTATTTGAACAAGGATCCCCAGTTGTCCATGTATTTTGGATGATTATGGAAACTTCTAGAATGAGGCATAGCTGGCAGATGTAGGATTATAGACGTGTACCTTGAAGTTAACAGCTGACCACACATTCCAGCTCAAGCTCCATGCCGGTGGAAGTCTTTCCACAAGCTCTGACTGGGGTGCATGGAGTCCACACCTCTGAAATAATCTTTCCTGCCACGATAGACATAAGGGGGTAACCTTATATCATCAACCAAAAGAAGTCCTTTCTCTATAAGGTTTTATTTAATTTCTTTCTATTTTTATTGACATTTTTATGTTTCATACATAATTTTTCTTTTTGGGGGGATGTTTCTTTTTAATTTTTATTTATTATTTTATATGTATGAGTGTACTGTCTGCATGTAGGTAGGTGCACCCGTGTCATACAATGCTGTGGAGGTCAGAAGAGGGTATCAAATTCCCCTGGAACTGGAGTTAAAGATGGTTCTTAGCTGCCATGTGGGTGCTGGGAATCCAACCCAGGTCCTCTGCAAGATCAGTTGGTCCTCTTAACTGCTGAGCCAACTCTCTAGCTCCCTCATACATAAGTTTTCAGCCAGTCATTATACCCCCTTCTCCCTTGGCACCCTCCCACAGTTGTCCCCCCCCCCCCCCCCCACCCACCAGAGTTCACACCTTCTGTCATTTGTGCTAGGGTCCATTGCACAAAATGACTTTCCTTGTTCACTCCTCAATGCCATCTCATTCCCTGAACTCTAGCTATCTCAAGTCTTCTTTTCTTTTCTTTTTTCTTTTCTTTTCTTTTCTTTTTTCTTTTCTTTTCTCTTCTCTTCTCTTCTCTTCTTCTTTTCTTTTCTTTCCTTTTCTTTTCTTTTCTTTTCTTTTCTTTTCTTTTCTTTTCTTTTCTTTTCTTTTCTTCTTTATTTTTGTTCTCTTTGAGACAGGGTCTCCCACTAGTCACAGCTGTCCTGGAACTCTCTATGCAGACCAGACTGGCCTTGAACTCACAGAGACCCACCTGCCTCTGTCAACTGAGTGCTGGGATTAAAAGCATGTGCCACCACCCCCAGCAGAAGTCTCTTTTCTAAAGAAGGCCAAATCTTCATCACCGGACCTCTATCTGCTGCCAATATTTCCTCAGCCAAGGCTGGGCTCTGCTACCCATTTCTGCAGTTCTGTGCAGGGTTTTTGTCTGGCTGAGCTTGCATGGGTCTTGTGCATTCTGATACCAATGCTGTAGGTTCATATGAACAGGGTCCCAAGAGCTTGTAGGATTCATTTATGTTTGGCCTTGCACCATCTCCTTTGCTGTGACAATCTTTCCACCCCCTCTTCCACAAAGTTCCCTGAGCCCTGGGTGGGTGAAGCTGAATATAGATAGCCTATCCATAGAACCACACTCTGTAGATTCCTAATCTTCACAGTTTGGCCCTTCAGGCCCTTTTGAGTTCCTGGTCTCCTGTTGCATGGAGGAGCTTCCTTAATGAGAGTTAAGAGATAGTTAATGTCTTCTTGGGTCCTTGTTCTATGATGCTTGAGGCTTATATGTAGAGGTTGCTTGTAGATGTATAGAGATTGCATGTAGATGTGTAATTTTTTATTTCTTCATGCATGTCTGTGTGCCTGTGCATGAGAAAAATCCAAGACTGATGTCGGACTCATTCTCTATCATTCAAGGAAGCAGGATCTCTCAATCAAACCCAGAGCTCATCATTATGGCTGGTCTTGCTAGCTGGCTTGATCTGTCTCCATTAGTTGTCTTTTTTCTCTTTTTGGTGAGGTATTTTCTCACAGCGATTAGAAAAGTAAATAGTACAGAAAAATGGGGCTGAAAAGTTGGGCCCTGACAGTGACATAAAATGACACACAGTTCCTAGGGCTTTGGAACTGGCTGTGGGCGGAATCCATAGGAGCACAGAGCTATGGGCAAGAGAAGCAGAGCTTATGGGCTATTTGGGCTGGCCTTTGGAAATCCAGGGTGCTGATGATAATGCACACACTGAAGCTCACGAGGCTTGAAAGGGGAGCAAGAACTCCTCTGGGAACTGGGCGAGAGGATGTCCATGCTACATTCTGGCAAGGAATCTGGCTACATTCTGCCTGTGTCCCCCAAAACCAAGTGAGGCTGCATTAAAAAATAGTGAACTGTGCATACTCAAAACACAAGCCAAATCAATTCCTTCCTCCCTTAAGTTGCTTTGGCCAGATAGTTTGTCACAATATGAGAAAAGTAAATGATATATCTGTGCTGGAAAGCTTCAGGCATCAACTTGACACACCTGGGAAAAGGAGCTAGGGAATTTCCTCAACCAGATTAGCCTGAGAATTTCCTGTGTGAGTGTTGTCTGCATTGTTCCCCTTATTCTGAGTCCCCATTAACTTCACAAACAGAGAGAGAGAGAGAGAGAGAGAGAGAGAGAGAGAGAGAGAGAGAGAGAGAGAGAGAGAAGAGAATGCACTGAGGGCATTTAATGGCACTCATGTGTGCCTGTGTTTGGGGCTGCCTATTTGGGATTAGATAACTTTCCCCTGGGGAAAACTGATTCTTCCTCATTCAGCATCCACCGATTGCCCACAGCTCGTTATCAATGGGCCCCGTGACATTCCTCCACCCACCTTGGCATTTCAACTGGTTTGGACATTATGCAGATCTCATTAGACTAGCACATTGTGGAGGTTCCATGTGGATAACTTCTCTATCACATCTAGAATGCATTTTTGTCCCTCTGGCTTGAACATTCTTTCCGCCCCATCTTCTGTGATAGTCCCTGAGCCTTAGGTGTAGAGGTCACATTGTAGATATGTTACTTAGGGCTGGGTACCTCATAGTCACTTATTCTCTATATTTGACCAGCTGTGGCCATAGGGAAAGTTGTGACGGCTTTGAGGCCTGCCACTTGTAAGCATCTCCATGTGTTGCAAAATGAATCTTCATTGATGAGTGGTGAGAAGTATACTTGTCTGTAAATAGAAGGAGGAAGAAATTGTCTTGGTCTAGGGAAGTGACAGAGGTAGGTTTTTCTGTAGAGTCTCCAGCCATGTGTACCTGGCTATACTTACAGTACCATGCATGAGTTCCCTCACCTTGAGCAGGCCTTAAGTCCAACTATACAGCTGTTGACTGTCTAGTTGGACTTAAGGTTTTCTAGAGAAAACCCCATATCTGTCACATGCCTAGACAAATGTAATTTCTTACAGTGTTTTCAACTTTTGAAAGTTGAATCCCCAAAGAGATCCCCAAAAGAAAAGTGCTGCCACCGCACCAATAGAGACAGTTTGTTGGGCTAGTCCTCACTGTGGTTCATAGAGTTTACAGCTGGTTAGGATCACTGATAGCTTTTATTTGGAAGTCTCTTAGACTACCTTGACTGACCACTCAAAGGGAGATTTCAAAGTGCGAGGCATTTTCTTAATTGTTGAATGATGTGGGAGGGCTTAGTCCACTGTGGGTGGTGACATCCCTGGGCAGGTGGTCCTGGGCTGTGTAAGAAAGCAGGTTGCCCACAGACCAGGGGAGCAAGCCAGTAAGTAGTGTTCCTCCAAGGTCAGAGCTTCAGTCCCTGCCTCCAGGATCCGGTTTCAGTTACTGCCTTACTCTCCTTGATGATGGCTATGAACTGCAAGCCAAATAAACCCTTTCTCCCTCACGTTGGTTTTTGTCCATGCTTGGTAGCAGCAATGGAAATTGACTAGGACAATACCAGAGATGATTATTTTCTAAGAAATTCTCTATCTGGGCAGCCACAGGCCCCAAAGTCACCACGACTTTCCCTGCGACCATCGGTTATTGGAGACCACATTGGCTGGTGTCTATTGTTTTTGCGTATTTCTTAATTACTCTACTGTGCTCCTTGGGTGGCATGAGATGAAGTCTGTACTGTACCCTACAGAAGTCAAGAAGGCACAAGGAGAAGAGGGGCTTGTGTGACACTTTTCTGGGGGAGATGCAGCACACACATACATCTGCTCACCCCCAAAAGGGAATCTACAACATATTAAAGTAACAATTGCGGGACTGGAGAGATAGCCTAGCGGTTAAGAGCACTGACACTCTTGCAGAGGACCCGGGTTCGATCCCCAGCACACACATGGCAGCTAAGAACCGTCTGTAACTCCAATTCCAGGAGGACTCCAGTTCCAGGGGAATCCGACACCCTCTTCTGACCTCTGCGGCATTGCACGACACGGGTGCACAGACCTGCATGCAGATAGTACATTCATACACATACAAAGATAAATAATAAAAAAAAATAAAATAAAGTAACAATTGCATCCATGTCCAACTTAGCGAACCAGTGAGTTTTTATTGGGGTTGCTCACAGGAGCATGGGGAGGGGTCACCTATAGGAGCAGGAAGGGCTCAGAAAAGCAGCTGCATTACCAAAAGGCCTACCTTAACATGGCTGATGACCCACAAAAACCAGATCCTTGGAGATCTCTGCATAGCTTGCAGGCAGCTCCATCGTCGATCCCAGAGACCTTTCTCAGCTCAGCTGACAGTCTCTTATCCCAGAAATTGACTCCTTTTATAAAGCAGAGAGGGACTTCCAAAATCCTCCAAGTTTCTGTTTTTTTCCCCCACAACTTTTGTTTACTCTGGAGTCTCACGAGCCTCCTCCTCCCTCCCAGAGAGAATGTTTCTATTTGAAGAAAATTGTTACACAGTAGGAGTATGAAGTCCCTTAAGGCCGCTGAGTTCCCTTCTGCCTGCAGAGAGCTCAAAGTGTAAATGGAGACCCAGTTCTTCCATCCCACCTGTCAATACCAAGTTCAGGCTACCACACTGCTTGAACAAGCTGCTGCCTGTCAACACCAAGTTCAGGCTACCACTCTGCTTGAACAAGCTGATGCCTGTCAACACCAAGTTCAGGCTACCACACTGCTTGAACAAGCTGCTGCCTGTCAACACCAAGTTCAGGCTACCTTGCTGCTTGAACAAGCTGCTGAGCTGTGCAGCCTTGGAGCATAGGGGCACAAGGATCCCAGGCAGAAACTAGTCTTATCTCCAGAATCCTGGGGGTCATGGGTGCCCACTGTACCATGGAAGTATTTTAGAATATTTTTTTTTTTCTTTTTCAGACTTATCAAGGATTTGAAAACATGCACTTTTTTTGTTTGTTTGTTTTTGAGACAGGGTCTCCCTATAGCCCCAGCTGTCCTGGGCCTCACTCTGTAGACCAGGCTGGCCTTGAACTCACAGAGATCCCAGTCTCTGCCTCCCAAATGGTAGGATTAAAGAGGTGTGCGCCATCACACCCAGTTTAAAGACAGTTCTTTCCCATTAAACAATACCTGTACAAAATAAGAGAGACGTCAGGGGGGTAGGGAATAAGAGAGGGTGATGGGGTGTGAGTGCAATATATTACATACAAGTAGGAAACTGTCAAAAGTTGAAAACACTGTAAGAAATTATGTTTGTCTAGGCATGTGACAGATGTGGGGTTTTCTCTAGGAGCTGTCACCTCTCCAGCCATGTGTGTTTGGCTATGTTTACAATACCATATGAGTTCCTTCGGGTGCTGGGAATTGAATTCAGGTCCTCTGAAAGAGCAGTCAGTGCTCTTAATTGCTGAGCCATCTCTCCAGCCCCGCAAATGGTTTGTTTAAACAGCTGTTTCTTGAGTTCTGTATGGAGATGGAATAGGATTGTTGTCTTTTTAGTTCTTAGACTCTGTAGACACAATTGCAGCCCAGAGCAGTCTTCAGGGTGGACTGGAAGCTGATTTCCAACCTTCTGTAGCATCTGGAGAGGCAGAGGGTAGAGGCCTGAATGAAAGGTACGACCAGAGCCCCCAGGTTTCCACTTGTACATAAGAGCTCCTTTGCTGCCACGTACATTTTTCCTTCTTCTCCAGCTCCAGCCTAGTGGCTGAGCTACTATGGAAGCTGTACAAAGGGAAGAGGAGTGGCTATGGGGGTGAGGGAACCGGGTCTGTGTAGGCAAGCAGTGGGACAGGGGGTGCATGGAAATAGTTCTTGATTTGAGAGTGGCTAAGCATGAATATTATACTATGTGGCCTTGGCCAAGTCTGACCCTGTCTGGCCCTCAGAAATAAGATCTCACAGAATCTTAAAAAGGTAAAGACCTCTGTAGATGTGTCACTTAGGTCTGGGCCTCTCTCTGACATATATTCTCTGTGTGTGACCAGTTGTGGACCTCTGTAATAGCCTCCATCTGTTGTAAAAAGAAGCATCTTTGAGGGGTGGTATATGTCATACTCATTTGTAAATATAAGGATCCATATTTAGCATACAGTAAGAAATTCCATTTGTCTACAGATATGACAGAGATGACATTTTTTGCTAGGATCTGTGACCGCTCCAGCTGTGTGTGTTTACTGAACTTGCAACAACAGTGATAGCATGCAAAAGACCTATGGTGACTCAGACAGATCTCAGCATCAAACTGGGGAAACAGACGGCAGGCCCCAGCTTTAGCAGAAACTATGGACAACTGATTACTGCAGTGGAGGGAGAATCGATCTTTAAGGGACTGACTCTAGATAGGTTGACTATAGTGGATGATCTTGAACTGAGGGACAACTGGGTACAAAGGCTTGACTGGATAGGCCTTAATATATATGACATAATGTATGAAATTTGGTGGTGGTCATGGTGGTGGGGCTTGTTGGAGAGTGCAGATGGGGGAGGAGGTCTAAATTTGATTAAGATCTGTTATATGAAATGCACAGCTCAATAAAATACTAGTAAAAAGCCAAAGACCAGGAGTAATTGTATAAAATCTCTTACTCTCTTTTTAAGCCTAAACCCATGTCAGGCCTTTGAGAGTAAACTGGTGTGGAAGGGTTAACTGGACCTCTGTAGCCCTCTTCCTCTTGTCAATGTGGCAACACCGAATAAATCTTCTGCTTTTCATTGTTGTGCATTTAATTCCCCCTTTTAGGGCAGACAGCTGATCCTGGCTTGTTACGGATTTCAAGGCCCAGGCTCTGACTCTAATAACTCTGGTGATAACAAAGTTATTTAATGTTGGTAAGGAAAAAGGAGAAGTCCATTCAGAAGACTGTTTAGTAAGGGAAACCCACAGAGAGGCCAGAGAGGAGACTTGTTTCCTTCCCCTTCTTCCCCCCAACCCCCTCCCCACTCCCCCATCTCTGCTTATCCACCAAGGACAAAGCAACCCACAGGCTGGTGCCTAGGGTATGTCTGCTGCTCTGTGTCCACCCTGCAGTATCACCCTGCATCTCCTCCAAAACATCTCCAAGCTTGGGGAGATGACTGGCCATGATAAGGGCCCCATGGGGCTGAGCAGTTGGATGGACAGGGTGAAGGAGTGAGGGAGACCCTATGAGCTGGGTGTGAGAGGGAAGGACCAGCCCTCAGCCCTCCTGATCAGGGGGTTCACACCCTGACCCTCATTGTAAGGAGGGCCATTAAGTCCGATGTTAATGGACATAGGGGAGAGCTCCTTTCTACCTAAAGCACCTGTGGTCTTGCCCAACCACTGCCTGTGCCCTAGCGCTGGAAAGATAAAGATCAGGCTCTCGAGGAGAACATTTCCTCTTCCTGTGGGGCTGTTGATGTGTCAACCTTGTCTCCCACAACACTAGGCCAATAACGGCCACACCCTGCCTCTGTGTCCATCGAATGGTTTCAGAACAGCAGTCAGTGAGAAAGGATACCATGACCCTCACTTTCACAGTCTTCTTCAGCCTCGGTGAGAAGTGAAACTGGAATGGAAATATCTAAGTCTGGGACGGATCCCGCCCTGCAAACAGGCCCTGGCCCACGAGGAGACGAGGACGGTTCAGGAAGCTCTGGGTGGAGAGGACCTGCCCAGATTTCAGGGATAAACTTCTCACAGGACAGTCTCTTCCAGGGCTGAGTCTGAGCTGCACGCAAACTGTGCTGGCAGGTGAGTATGTCACTGGCTGCCCGTCCCTCCTTACTTGGGGACAGTGTGTCACACCTAAGTAGTGGGGCTTGGAAACAGCAAGAATGTGCTGATGTTGGGGTCGCCTGGAGAATTCTGAGGCAGAGGGCTGGGACCAGAAGGTGGGGTGTCTTAGTACACAGACTGATTTTCTTGCAGGAATACTTTCTGTACCCACCATCTGGGCTGAGCCAGACTCTGTGGTCACCTTGGAAACATGCCTGACCATCTGGTGTCGGGGGACTTTTGAAGCCCTGGAGTACTATCTGGATAAAGAAAGAAGTGTATCATCCATGTGTATAAATGCCTCACTGGAGCCCAAGGACAGGGTCAATTTCACCATCCCATCCATGACAGAACAGCATGCAGGGAGATACTGCTGTTACTATACGACCCATGCTGGCAGGTCAAAACGCAGCGACCCCCAGGAGGTGGTGGTGACAGGTGAGGGGACACTCAGGGGTCCCAGACCCAGACTCTGCCCTCGGGAAAGGAGTCTGAGTAGTCTGCTGTCAGGAGTGCCCCATCTCACAGCTTGGTTCTGCAGGGTGGGGAAGGGAGGGAGTTGTGGCCTGTGTGAACCATTTCATCACATTGCCATCTTCTCTTGCAGGATTCTACACCAAACCCAACCTCTCACTCTTGTCTAACCCTGTGGAAACCTCAGGAAGGAACCTGACGATCTAGTGTTTTTCCTGGCTGGGATTTGATAGGTTTATTTTGACTGAGGAAGGAGAACACAAGGTGTACAGGACTCTGCACGTACAGCTTGTACCCATTGGGCAGGTGGAGGCAGTGTTCCAACTGGACCTCAGGGAGAACACCCAGGGATGGACATTCAGATGCTATGGTAATTACAGGGTCAATCCTTACATGTGGTCAGAGCCCAGTGACCCCTTGAAGCTCCTGGTGTCAGGTGAGAATGCTCTGCGGTTGTCACAGTACATTGCCACTAGCCTTACTTTCAGGATGAGTCAAAATGGTGTATGGTTAAGAGAAGCTTGGGGGTCTGAGTCAGTCACAGTTTGAGAGGTAGTGACACCTGCAGGGCAGGATGGTTTGGCGGGAGCCAGCTCAGAACTGTTTGGCCATCTTCCCTCTATAGCTAGGTGTCCAGGAAGCCTTCCCTGCTGGCCCAGCAGGGCCTCATACTGGGATCTGGAAAGAATCTGACCCCACAGAGCTACTCTGTCATCAGCTGTGTCATATTCACTTTATCAGGAAGGAGGACTGTGACCTCCCTGCTAGAATGAGGGCTTGGGGTATCAGGCAGGGAGAAAACAGACAGTAAGACCTGGGTCCTCAGGTCCTCAGAGACTGACCCCAGTGAGGTCTCAGCTCAGGACGAGATGGGCAGCTTTTCTCCCACCGTCCTCTCTAGGACAGTTCCCTGTCACACCTCTCCCTCTCTGGCAGCCAGGCCTGCAGTGTCCTCAGGAGAGACACTGACTCTGCTGTGTTAGTCCCAGAGCTCCATGGACTCTTTGTGTCTTTCCAAACTGTGGGCAGTAAATACCTTCTTGTATCTAAGATCCAGTCCTTGCTCAGCACTCCTAGGAGGAATTCCCTAGGATTGCTATGACCATAACTTACAGCATGACCTCTGGGGACCGAGTCTGTGTTGGCTCAGCTGCTTCTTGGGAGGTGACAGATGAAACTCTTCACCCTGTGGTTGGTGTCCCCATATAAAACCAGGGGATCTGCCTGCACATTGTCTTCGAGGACCCTTCATTTATGATGTTTTTCTGAGATGTGGCTCCATGCCTTCTGCAGGCCTGTCCTGCTTCTCTCAACAGCTATGACGTGTGAAGATGAAAAACAACAGCTGGAGAGAGGCTCAGTGGTTAGGAGCACACGCTGCCCTTGCAGAGGACTGGAGTTTAGGTCCCACCACCTACCCTGGGCAGCTCATAACCACCTGTAACCTCAGCTCCAGGGGGATATGCTGCCCTCTTCTGGCTTCTGTTGGCAACTGCATGCACGTGCACATACCTCCACATAGACGCACATGCATAAACATGATTTAAAAAATCTTTAAAAAAGATGAAAAAGCAGAGGAAGGAAGCTAATGTGTGAGATTTTATCCATCAGTTCTGAGTCTTAGCTAAGTTCGAGGAAATCATAGTATTATGGAAATAGTAAAGATTTATTTATTTTTTTGTTTGTTTATTTAATTTAATTTTTTGAGACCAGTTCTCCCTGTGGCACAGCCCAAGCTGGCCTGGAACTCACTATTAGACCAGGCTGGCCTTGAATTCACAAAAATAAATCTGTCTCTACCTCCTGAGTGCTGGGATTAAAGGTGTGTGTGCCATCACGCCCAGCAGGACTTTTTTCTTTTTCTTTTCTTTTTTTTTTTTTTGAGACAGTGTTTCCCTTTAGCCCCAGCTGGCCTGGAACTCACTTTGTGGACCAGGCTGGCCTTGAACCAATGGAGATCTGCCTGCCTCTCGCTTACAAATGGTAGTCTTAAAGGCATGTGCTACCACGCCTGACTCAAAGATGGTTCTTAGCTGCCAAGTGGGTGCTGGGAATTGAACCTGGTCCTCTGCAAGTGCAGTCAGTGCTCTTAACCGCTGAGCCATCTCTCTAGCCCCAGGACTTTTTTTTTTAAAGAGCCAGTACTGCACACACATTTTTTTTTTTTTTTTGGTCTTTTTGAGACAGGGTCTTCCTGTGGCCCCGGCTGTCCTGGAACTTGCTCTGTAGATCAGGCTGGCCTTGAACTCACAAAGATCCACCTGCTTCTGCCTCCCAAGTTCTAGGATTAAAGGCATGTGCCACCACGCCTGGCTGCACACATTTTTGTATGACATACTTGCACCAGTTTGTCAGTTTGTCAATTTGTGTGTTTTTATGTTTGTGTGTTTCTCTGTGTGTGTGCAAAATTCAATTTGTTTCTACTCTACATTTTCTGTTTATATGTGTTTATTTTTTTTTATTTATTACCGAAACTTTAAAAATAGTATTTTCTTACCCCCAGGTGTGATGGTGCTCACCTTTAATCCCAGCATTCAGGAGGGAGAGGCCAGTTGAAACTCTGTGAGTTCCAGGCCAGCTGGGGCTATGGGGATACACTGTCTCAAAATAGACCAAAAAATATAAATAAAAATAGTATCTTCTTGTAGAAATTAGTTTCTTATATAAATTGATGCTCTACCAGGAAACAAGGCCACTCCTGTTTGGATAGGATTGGATGTCATTTATAAAGTCATTATAGAGAATAAATTTATGTTTGTGTGTGTGAGATCAATGTCCAGTGTATTCCTTAATTACTTCCTACCACATTAAAAATCTATTTGTTATATTTATGTGTTGAGTATATTGCCTGTGTGTACATGTATGTAAGTACACCCATGTCCATGCAAAGCCCGCAGAGGTCAGAAGAGGCCATTGGATCTCCTGGAACTGGTGTTATGGGTGGTTGTTAGTGGCCATGTGGGTACTGGAATCAAACCCGGCTCCTCTGCAAGAACAGCTAGTGCTCTTAACCGCTGAGCCATCTCTCCAGCCCTCTACCACATGTTTTAGGCAGGGACACTTACTGTCTGGCTGGCCAGCAGTCCAAAGGTTTCTCTTCTTCCTGCCTCCCTGCTGTGATTGCAGGTACTTACCAACGTGCCTGGCTGTTAAGTGGGTGCTGGGGACCCTAATTCAGATCCTTATGTTTGAGCAGCAAGCATGTTATTAACTGAGCTATTTCCCCAGTGCCCAGTTTTGAAAATAAATTTTTTTGTGATTTTCATACAGTGAAATTTGATGGTATTTAGATCCTTTCCCCTCTCCACACCTCCCTTTATCGTCCCCCACCCAATTTAATGTACTCTATTATATACAATAATATTTAACAATCAATATATATATATATACATATATATAAAGACCTATAGAGTCTAATTTGTGTCCCCCAATGTCCCTCTGTCAGAGTTCATCCACTGGACCCTGGTAAACCTAGCAAAAGTCCCGTGCTTTTTAAATTTTTTTTGGCCTGGAACTCCTTTTGTAGACCAGACTGGCCTTGAATTCACAGAGATCTGTCTGCCTCTGCCTCCAGAGTCCTGGGATCAAAGATGTGTGCCACCATGCCCAGCAAGTCCCATGCTTTAAAGAGACCATCTCTGCCCCTCCTACCAGCTGTCTGTTGACATAATTTCCTTAGGTGGGTTGGAGCTTCTTACCCACTTCCTCCTGAATTTTTTTTTTTTTTTTTTTGTTTTTTTTGAGACAGGGTCTTCCTGTGGCCCCGGCTGTCCTGGAACTTGCTCTGTAGATCAGGCTGGCCTTGAACTCACAAAGATCCACCTGCTTCTGCCTCCCAAGTTCTAGGATTAAAGGCATGTGCCACCACGCCTGGCTGCACACATTTTTGTATGACATACTTGCACCAGTTTGTCAGTTTGTCAATTTGTGTGTTTTTATGTTTGTGTGTTTCTCTGTGTGTGTGCAAAATTCAATTTGTTTCTACTCTACATTTTCTGTTTATATGTGTTTATTTTTTTTTATTTATTACCGAAACTTTAAAAATAGTATTTTCTTACCCCCAGGTGTGATGGTGCTCACCTTTAATCCCAGCATTCAGGAGGGAGAGGCCAGTTGAAACTCTGTGAGTTCCAGGCCAGCTGGGGCTATGGGGATACACTGTCTCAAAATAGACCAAAAAATATAAATAAAAATAGTATCTTCTTGTAGAAATTAGTTTCTTATATAAATTGATGCTCTACCAGGAAACAAGGCCACTCCTGTTTGGATAGGATTGGATGTCATTTATAAAGTCATTATAGAGAATANCTTTTCAAGACAGGGTCTCCCTGTCGCCCCAGCTGTCCTGGAACTCACCTTATAGACCAGGCTGGCCTTGAACTCACAAAGATCCGCCTGCCTCTGCCTCCCAAGTGCTAGGATTAAAGGCGTGCACCACCATGCCCGGCAGGACATAACAATTCTTTAAACGTGTTAATAATTGTCACATAAAATCTCCCATTATTTTATATTTTATGATTTGTTTTCATTTTTATGTGTATGAGTGTTTTGCTTGCATGTAAGTAAGTGTACCTAGCATGCAGTACCTGTGGAGGCCAGAAGCAGTGTTGGGTCCCCTGAAATTAGAGTTATGGACATTTGTTAGCTGCTGTGTGGGTGCTGGGAACTGAACTCAGGTCCTCTGCAAAGAGCAGTCAGTTCTCTTAACCACTGAAGCATCTCTCCAGCCCTGTTTTATATTTTATATCTATTAATGAAATATGTACAAGGAACAATAGATTTGGGGGTAGGTGTATTAATTTTATTACTAACTTTGAATTTTCTTCCTTCCACATACGTTTTAGTTAATCTCTTCTGACTTCCTAAGAGCATTTACACAGTCAAAATAATCTCAAAACTTCCATATTTAGTTTTCACTTGTGCATCAAGCCTTCTTTCTTTGAGTATGTATTGACAGTAGTTACTATACTAAAAATATGTGCATATACTAATATATATTATCATGTTTATGTCTATAGATATTAATCTATATGCTTAGTATTGTTGATTTGATGTACTTTTGGCTGTTTATAATTTGCCTTTGTGTGTATTTACATTTCTATATGTAGAAACAGGTTGTATGACCTATTTACTGTACCAGCACTTAAGATCAATGTTTATGTGTGTCTCCATGTGTCTGTGGTGCACTCTAAGTGGTCCTATTAGATGCTTACTTAACAAGCATTTAAAAGGATGGTAGAACTCTGTGGTATCTGGCTGGGGCATAGTGCAGGGGAGATATCACCAGGTCATTTATCAAAATATTTTTTTGTTTTATTTAATTTGATTTCATGTGTATGAGTGTTTGACTCATATGCATGACTATAAGTCCAACATGTGCATTCAGTGCCTGAAGAGGTCAGAAGAGGGCATCAGATCCTTTAAAACTGGAGTTAGGTGGTTAGCTGCCATGTGGGTGCTGGGAACTGAACCCAGGGCCTCTGCAAGAGCAGCCAGTGTCCTTAACTGCCACGGACCCATCTCTCCAGCCCCTGGACTTTCATGTTCATTTCCTTGATATTTTTTGAGACAGGGTCTCCTTTTAGCCCCAGCTGGCCTGGAACTCACTATGTGTAGAACAGGCTGGCCCTAAACTCACAGAAATCTACCTGCCTCTGCCTCCAGAGTGCTGGGATTAAAGGCGTGCAGCCCCGACCTTTAAAATATATTATGGATGATGTGAGTATATCCATGAGGACTGGCCCCTCACCCAGCCCTTGGGTGTTCAGCTGGTGAATATATGGAAACTTATTTCCACAGGAATTAGGTTACATGTTCTGTGCCCAGATTGAACAGAGGGCATAGGTAAACTCCATTGCATCTGAATTTAGAGATAATTTTAAAAATTAATTTATTATTTTTTATGTGTATGAGTGTATTGTCTGCACCCTTGTGCAATGCCGCGGAGGTCAGAAGAGGGCGTCAGATTACCCTGGAACTGGAGTTAAAGATGGTTCTTAGCTGCCATGTGGATGCTGGGAATCGAACCTGGGTCCTCTGCAAGAGGAGTCGGTGCTCTTAACTGCTGAGCCATCTCTCCAGCCCCTCTTTTTTTTTTAATAATAAGTAATAAGTAATGAATCCAAGCATCCTTCATGTAAAACCAATTTGCAAGCAGCTATGCCCAAATTTATACAGCCCAAGGTCTCCATTGTTCAGCTGGAAGGGCTTGTATGTACAAGCATATTGATCAAATAAGAGTCCAGTCTATATTGCTATAGTTTCACAATTGTGAAATTCACCCCAATCACAGCCCTTACATTCTACCATGCCCCCTCTTCCGCAGATTGTTTCCTGGGCTTTAGAAAAAGGGCACAAGTGGGCAAGAAGCAAAACAGTCTACTTTCTCTGGAGATGTCGTTTTGGACTCTGATCAGTTCAGGCTGTTTCCTTTCATGGGCTGGCAGTTTATTCAGGAATAACCTTTCAATCCTACTAATGATGCACAAGCAATTAGATATACAGACATTTAAACAGCACTAATTATTATGGTAGGTTACGTTGGTATAGGCACAGCTGTTTGGATGGTATGCTACTCCATGAACTATAGCTTTTCTGTAAAAGATGACAAGGTCTTACTGTGGCTTATAATATCTCCTAACCACTAGAGGACGTAAGCTTGTGGCATCAGCTGTGAATTATTCCTCCAAGGAGAGAGCTAATAGCCAATTAGATTTGGGAGGAGATAATTTTTCTTACTCATCCTGAGCTCTTGGGAGTGCAGATAAAATTGAAAGCGATCCAGAGGCAATAATAATAAAGCTGAATTATCAATGAGAGGTCAGAGGTAGACTGGCTGTGTTGAGAAAGTAGTCATTAAGGGTCTTCATTAAGCTGACTCAGTAGAATAAGACATGAGAATGTGTGTCGCTGGGGCAAGTGTTCATGGCACCAAGGCTTTACACCTCGTACTCTGCTTCTGTATTTCCCTGGGAGCAGCTCAGGCCAGCACAGAATAATTCAGACACTAAAACGGCCAACCTAGGAGAATTCTCAGTTATAGGGCCAGATACAGAGGGTCCAGTCTTGTCTGTGGGAAGCAGAGGCCCTAGGTAGACATCCAGGGTTGACTGTGGGTGACTACGGTCAGCTCTGACCTCTGCAACTTCCTTGTCCAATTCTCAGACTTACATTCCCGGGATTACACAGTGGAGAATCTTGTCCAGATGGCTGTGGCTGCCTTGGTTCTGGTGGCTCTTGGGATTCTGCTGTTTGAGGCTTGGCACAGCCAGACAAGGACTCAAGATGCAGCCAAGAGGTGAACAGGAGAGATAGCTACAACTTCGGCTCTTCAGTGTGCTTCCTGGAGAGAAATATGTGTATATGCATCAGGATGTGGCCACAAGGATACTAACAGGAGTGTTGCTCATGTTTCCAAAAGCTATAAAAGTATAAAGTACAAAAGTCTACATAACCTCCGGGTGTGGTGGTGCACACCTTTAATCCCAGCACTCAGGAGGCAGAGGCAGGTGGAGCTCTGTGAGTTCAAGGCCAGCCTGGTCTACATAGCGAGCTCCAGGCCAGCTGAGACTAAAGGGAGACCCTGTCTCCAAAAAAAAAAAAAAAGTCCACATAGCTAAAATAAAAAGAAAATTTGGTCACACTGTAAATAGTACAGAGGAATAAATGGAAAAAAAAACTTCAATGGCTGGGCGTGGTAGCACATGTCTTTAATCCCAGCACTCAAGAGGAAGAGGTAGGCAGATCTCTGTAAGGTGAAGGCCAGCCTGGTCTACATAGCAAGTTCCAGGTCAGCTGGGGTGACAGGGGGACCTAATGTCAAAAAATTATTTTCAAAAAACTTCTGTTATATAAACATAAAGCCTGAATGAACAGTCCAGAGAATTCTCAGAAGAATAAATGCAAAAGTCCAACACATACCTAAAAATCTTCAACATCCTTTCACATCAGGTAAATGTTAATTAAAACTACTTTGAGATTTCTTTTGACCCCAGGAAAAATGTCTATCATCAAAAGCAAAGCAAAACAAAACAAATGACAGCAAGCTCTAATGAAGACATCAGGACAAAAGAACCCTTACACCCTGCTGGTGGGGCTGTGATCTACTACTGCATCTACTCTGGGAATCAGTACAGATGCACCTGAGAAAATGAAAATGTAACTGCTATATGATCCAGCTGTACCACTCCTGGGCATGTACCTAAAGTAATCTAAGTCAGCAGGCCATAGAGATGGCTGTGGATCTGTATCTACATCAGCATTATCCACAGTAGTCAAGACATCGCACTACTCTGGTGGACATCAACAGATGGGTGGGTGAGGAAAATTTGGTATGTGTACACAGAAGACTTCTACCCAGCCAGAAGGAACAAAATTATGTTATTAGAAGGTGGTCTTTTTGAGACAGGGTCTCCCTGTAGCCCCAGCTGTCCTGGAACTCACTCTGTAGACCAGGCTGGCTTTGAACTCACAAAGATCCGCCTGCCTCTGCCTCCCAAGTGCTAGGATTAAAGGCGTGTGCCACCATGCCCGGCTTTTTTTTTGTGTGTGTGCGTCTTTTTTTTTTTTTTTTTTTTTTTTTTGTCTTTTTGACACAGGGTCTCCCTGTAGCCCCAGCTGTCCTGGAACTCACTCTGTAGACCAGGCTTCCCTTGAACTCACAAAGATCTGCCTGCCTCTGCCTCCCAAGTGCTAGGATCAAAGGCATGCGCCACCACCCTGGCTAACATCGAGAGTTCTTAAGCTTTGCCGGACTTCCTGTTCTGTTGCTCTCCATTTCCTATGCCTGATGAAAAATGTCATGCTCAGCTCTCTGCTCCGGCCACCTCCCCCATCACCAGGCCTGCCCTGCCATTATGGACTGTTACCCCTGGAACTGTAAGCCAAATCAATTCCTCCCTCCTTAGGTCTTATCACAGCAACAGAAAAGCAACTAATATATGTATAACAGGACTCGGGTGAGGCTGGAAAGCAAGCAGGGATGAATGTGGGGAAACAGAAAGAGAAGCCGTGTTTTCTTTCACATGTAGAATAGAGATTAAATAAGGTATATTTAAGACATGAGGGCAGAATGGGTTCCTTTAGGTGGAGAGAGGGGCTTGAGCATTGGGAAGGAGAGTGCAAACAATGTGGAGTGATATACATATGTAGAAATGTCAGACAAATCTATTATTTTTAGTGGTAACTAAAATAATAAAATAAATATTAAATTTAAAATCAAATGACCAAAAGATTCTTCAGGTCCTTTCTGGGTGTGTATCAGTTAATTTTTGGTTGCTGTAATAAAACACCATGACCAAGGCAACTTAAAGAAGGAAGAGTTGATTATTATTATTATTATTATTATTATTACTGGTCTTTTCAAGACAGGGTCTCCCTGTAGCTCCAGCTGTTCTGGAACTCACTCTGTAGACCAGGCTGGCCTTGAACTCACAAAGATCTGCCTGCCTCTGCCTCCCAAGTACTAGGATTAAAGGGAAGAGTTCATTACTTATGCTTATGGTTGCAGAGGGTTAGAAGTGCATCACGACAGGGAGGTAAGGCAGCAAGCTGCAGGCATGGTGGCAGGAGCTGAAATCTGAGAGCTCCAAGAGGAAGCACACAGAGTACATCTGGCGAAGGGAAGAGGGGCAAGGCCCCAAGAGGGGCATGAGCTCTCAGAGTCGACCACAGTGGTACACTTCCTCCACAAGGCCACCACCCCGTAACCCTCACCAAACACCACCACCAACTCGGCACCCAGTGCTTACAGGAGGCAGTTCTTATTCAAACCACCACAGGGGTTGAATGCAAATGTACTGAAGTCAAGATCTCTAAGATGGATCTGTACCCTCTTATGTATTTCATATAATAGATCTCAGTTAAATTTAGACCCACTCCCCCATCTGCACCCCCACATCCCTCAGTGGATTTCATGCATTTTTGTCGTACATGTTAAGACCTATCTGGTCAAGCATTTCTATACAGGTGTTCCTCAATGCAAGTTTATCCACTGGAGCCTGTTCATCCTATCTAGAGTCACTCCCTTAAAGAAGACCAACTCTTCTCACCCAGCAGTAATCAGTTCCTCAGTTACGGTTGCTGCACACTGCCCATTTCCCTTGTTCTATGCTGTGTTTTGTCTGATTGAACACCATGGGTCTTGTGTACACTGTCAGCATTGTTGCAAGTTCATATGAGCAAGTTCCCAGAGGCCTGAAAACCTCTGTTTCCTTATGTTCATGCACCACTCCTGGCTCTAACAATCTTTCCAATAGGTAAGGTTTAATATAGGCATCTTATCCAGGGATATGTACTCCACAGTTTCTTATTCTCTAAAACAGGCAGTTGTGGCCTTCTGTGTGCGTCACACTCCACTGTATAACGAAACTTCTCTGGTGAGAGTTGATGGATATATTAGTATTCTCTCTACCCCCTTCTGATATGTTCCATCAGCTTTAAGGTATAGAGGTTCCATTGTAGATGTGTCACTTAGGGCTGGGTATCTCCCAGGCATATATTCTCTGTGTGTGACCAGTCATGGAACTCTGAAATAGCATCCATATGTTGCAAAAGAAGCTTTTTTGATGGATGGTCTATGGCATACTTCCCTGTAAATATAAGGATCTATATTTAGCATATGGTAAGAAATTTAATTTGTCTAGAGATATCACAGAGGTAGAGGTTTCTCTAGGATCTCTAGGATCTATGACCTCTCCAGCATGTGCATTAGGCTATATTAAATCCCTTTCACTGAGAGGGATTTAAGTCCAATTAGATATCTAATTGGAGTTGACTACCCCCTTAGATAAAAGTGTCACTACTGCAAAGTAGAGATAGCTTGCTGTGTCAGTCATTGAGGTTATTAGGAGTTTGAGGTGGGTTGGACCATTACCTGTTTTTTTCTTTTAGCCATTTGCACAGTATCCTCTAGAACTGTGAGAGCTAGTTTTCAGGGAGAAGGCTTCCAGGTCAGTTCCAGTTCCAGTACTCCAAGCCCTGTGTGTGTATGTCCTGCTCAGATTTTACTGTAGTTTCTCTTGTGTTTGACAAATGGCTGATCTTCTGCCCAGGGACCTTATGCTGCTGCCAACCTAGGTGAACACTGTACTTCACTCTCATACGTTGCTATGAGTTCTTTATTATTTTGTGAATTTTCATTTCTCACTTCCTGCTCATAAATGTTATATGTCATGCTTCAACAGAATTGGGTGGCGCATCTCTGTGTCGGGACAGATGGTGGCACTTCTGCAGACCAATTAGTGGTCCACATTGAATGTCGAGTGCAACTGTCATGTCTCAATTGTCCCTTGTATTAACCTGGACTGGAGATGAACCTTTATGGAACTCTTCCTAAATCACAGTAAATACTAATCCCAAAGGTGTTTTGGGGTGTTGAGTTCATGACCAATCAATCCAGATGAGGACACTGAGGCTCGAAGAATGTTAATTCTCACTCAGAATTATAACCGGAAAGTTTTCTTTTTTAATGTGTACAAGTGTACTGTCTGCATGTAGGTTGGTGCATCCATGTTGTGCAATGCTGTGGAGGTCAGAAGAGGGCGTAGATTCCCCTGGAACTGGAGTTAAAGATGGTTGTTAGCCACCAGGTGGGTGCTGGGAATCGAATTGGGGTCCTCTCCAAGAGCAGTCGGCACTCTTAACCATTGAGCCATCTCTCCAGCCCTAACCAGGAAGTTTTTAAATGAGGTTCTCTGCAAAACCAGACTCACCACTACAACTTCTGAACTGAGAGAAATGGTGCCTGGAAAATGGGGATCTGAGGGGCAGGAATGGTTCAAATTTGCTTTTTTAAAAAGATATTGTTTGGTCTTTTTGAGACACGTTCTCCCTATAAGCACTAGCTGGCCTGGAAATTGTTATGTAGACCAAGTTGGCCTTGATGTCATAGAGATCTGCCCACTTCTGCCTCTCAATAAAGGTGTGCTACCACCATGTCTTCGAAAAAATATTGTTATTGATTAAGAACTTCATGCAATGTATTTTGAGCATATTCAGGCTTTCTTCTCTCTCCATCTTAGCCCAATTTTATGTCCTTTATTATTTGAGTTAAAATATTTTATTAATTTTATTTTCTGTGCATGTGCATGTGGCCTGCTTGTGTGTAAATGCACCTGTGTTGTATGCAATGCCCACATTGGTCAAAAGAGGGTGTTGAATCCCCTAGAACTGGAGTTACAGGTGGTTGTTAGCTACCTTGGTGGGTGCTAGGAACCAACTCAGGTCTTCTGCAGGAGTAGCCAGTGCTCTTAACCACTGAGCCATCTCTCCAGCCCCTTATTTGACTTTATAAAAGGCCCATGGAGTCTAATCTGTTTTCCCATGTGACCTTGGGTGTGGTTCTATTTCTTGAAGTCTGACTCTCCCTCTCCCAGCATCTGTAAGCTGACAATAGATCCTCAGCTAGGGCATGGGCTTCCTGCCCACCTCTCCCATCCATGGTCCTGTCTGGCTTCAGTTTGCACAGGTCTTGTGCACGCTGTCATAAGAACTGTGGGTTTGGGGCTGGAGAGATCGCTCAGTGGTTAAGAGCACCGACTGCTCTTGGAGAGGACCTGGGTTCGATTCCCAGTACCTACATGGAGGCTAAGAACTATCTTTTACTCCAGTTCCAGGGGAATCCCGACACCCTCTTCTGACCTCTGCAGCATTGCATGACATGGGTGCACCTACCTACATGTAGACAGTACACTCATACACATAAAATAATAAATTAAAAGATTAAAAAGAGAACTGTGGGTTCATATGTGAAACTACCCTGTAGCATCTAGATAATGCAGTTTCTTTGAATTTATCTACTGCCTTTGGTTGTTACAACCTTTTGTCCTGTCTTCCACAATGATCCCTGAGTTTTAGGAGGAGAGGGTGCAATGTAGGTCTCATTTAGGGCTGAGCACTCCACAGTCTCTTATTCTCTACAGGTTGACCAGTTGTGGGTTTCTGTCTTAATCATCATCTGCTGCAAGAAGAATCTGCTCTTTTGAGATTTGTAACATGCAGTAATTTACTGGTATAACAATGAGTCATTATGAATCAGTTCAATACTATGTCTTTTTAGCAGCATGTTGGTAATAGGTTCTTCCCTATGGTCTGTGACCTGTCTCACCACAGGTTCTTGGCCCAGATAACAGTATCAGGTATTGACTCCATCTTGTGAGTCAGGGCAGTCCAATCAGAAGGCTATTGGTTAACCCCACAATATCCGTGTCATAGTTGTACCAGTGGACATATTTCATCAAGCCAGTTACTGTAGTTGTGAGGGCTCACAGCTAAGTAAGGTTGATGATTAGCTTTCTCTGCCAATAACAGGCACAGTGTAGGCAGTCTCTTGGCAGAAGCACTTAAAGAGAGTCAGCAAGCAGCCCCCAAGCCTCAACCCCTGTTGACATCCTGCCAAATCTGTGAGGCCCGACTGTCTTTGATCCCTTGGGGCAAAGCTTTGATCTGGAACAAATGGCCTGGGGTCCTGCTTGTCCCAACTGCCTCCTCCAGCCTCCAACTCTGCGTGTGTCCCAGCCCATGCAAGGATCTGTATAAAAAGCCTTGAGTTACAGCATTAAAATTGAATCTTTCCTCCCGTCTGCGAGTCTGTTTTCTTTTTCTCTCCAGGTGACTTCACACCATTCCCTCCCGCTCCTTGCTGGGGCTTAAGCCTAGGAACTGTCAGCCCACTGGCCTGGGACAATTCTAAGACTTGCAGCTTCCTAGAGCTGGGAGCCTTAGTCCAGGGAGTAAGAACATCTCGTGGATTGCAGCACAAGAATAATGAGCATTTAATGGACCACTGGACAATTATATTAGACGACAGCACAGCATCTTCTAGTACTCTGAAAGCTAGCCAGAAGATCTGTGGCTTCAAGATCAGTACCAGGTATATTTATCCTTGTTTGTTCTGTGATTCAGGTATGTAGTACCTTCATTTGAATCTGAAAGAGGAAAATTAGGGAATGCACTGGAACTTATAGGCATAGGAAAGAACTTTCTGAATAGAATCCTGATAGCACAGGGATTAAAACAAATAACAGACAAGTGTGACCACACATAGTTAAAAGGCTTCTCCGTTCAGCAAAGGATGCCATCATTTGAGTGGGAGACAACCTACAGAATGGAGAAAAATCTTTACCAGCTGTATATTTAGCTATTATCTAGAATGTGCAAAAAACTAAAATACTAAATATAAAATGCCAAATTAAAAGTTGGGGGAAAGATTGTTGGACTACCCGGGCTGTATCATGGAGGCCAGTACAGGAAGATCAAGACAGGCTGCGTGCTTACTGGACTTCATTTGGGGGACCATGGGAGGGAAAGACCCAAGTGTTGAGCACAAGGGCAAGACTGATGGTTGTTTGGGCTTGCCAAGGAGGAACCTTCAAACACTTCCTTAAGGAAAACATGACATCTTTTAGCAAAAATATCTTCCAATTCAGGTGATATGTGTATGTGTATATGAAGCAATACAAGTTAGAGAGAACAACAAAAGAACTGGAAAAAAAACCTCTGGAAAGACTCAGAAAAAGATGCAAGACATGTATGGCAGAGTGTAGGAATTCAGGTAGGGTGGGGGGCATGGAAAGAGAAGTGACTCTAAATTTGATTGAGAAATGATGTATGATGCACGGAAAAGGTTTAATAATATTTAAATTTAAAAAATGAGGCAAAGAACTAAACAGTTCTCATTGAAATGCAAATGGATAAGAAATACTTTTTAAATGTTTAACATCTTTGGCCACCAGGGAGATGAAAATTAAAACTAATTTGAGATTTCATCTTACCCTAATTGGAATGCCTAAGATCCAAAATATAAACAATGAAAATACTGGCGAGGGTGTGGGGGAAAGGGGGCAGTTACTCACCACTGGTGGCAGTTAAACTGGTGCAGCCACTATGGGAATTACTGTGGATATTCCTGAAAAAGAAAAAAAATAGACCTCCCATACGATTCCACCATACTTGTACATATATGCAAAGAACTCTTTATCCTTCTACAGAGGAGACATCCATGTTCATCAATGTTCATCCAGGTTCATCCATGTTCATTGATGCCCTATTCACAGTAGCCAGGAAATGGAAACAAACTAGATGTTCATTGACTGAGGGGTAGATCAAAGTACGGCACATTTACACATTGGAATACTATTCAACTGTTAGAAAGAAAAATGCAATCTGCAGGTAACTAGATGGAACTGGAAACAATCATCCTAAATGAGGTAACCCAGACTGAGAAAGACAAATATCTCGTGTTCTTGCTCGTAAGTGGATGCTAGGTTTGAGGCTGCAGATAGTGTGTTTGGAAAATCCTTAGGTATCATGAAACTAATAAGGGACCATGAAGGGTGGTTCACAGTGGGGAGATAGAATGCAGGGATATAAATGGGAAAGGCAAATAGCAGACAGGACTGTTAATGGGATGGGGAATGGGAGGATGGGGTAGAAGAGGGAGTAAGAAGAGGGATACTAACACCAAAGACCATCTGAATTAAACCCCTACCTCTCACCGCATACAAAAGTCAACTCCAGTTGGATTAAAGACCTCAACCTGAAACCCCGAACTCTGAAGACGATAGAAGAAAAAGTTGGCAGCAGAATACAAGACTCGGCATAGGAAAAGACTTTCTAAATCAGACAGCAGCTGTGCAAGAATTAAGGTCGACAATTGACAAATGGGACCTCATTAAACTCAAAAGCTTCTGTACACCAAAAGAAAAAATCAAGGAAGTGAAGAGAAATCCCACAGAGTGGGAGGAAACCTTCACCATAGAAACATCTGACAAAGCACTGGTTTCCAGAATATATAAACTACTCAAAAAACAAAGAATAAAGAAAACAAATGACCCACTCAATAGGTGGAGCAAAGAGCTGAACAGAGACTTCACAAGTGAGGAATTAGAGATGGCTGAGAAACACCTTAAGAAGTGTTCAACATCACTAATCATTAAGGAAAATGATACCAAGTGCTGGAGAGGTTGTGGGGAAAGGGGAAGACTCATCCACTGCTGGTGGGAATGTAAACTGGTACAGCCACTATGGAAAGCAGTGTGGAGAACCCTTGGAAGACTCAAAATCAGCTTGCCACCTGAGACAGCCATACCACTCCTGGGCATGTACCCACATGACTCCTCTTACTGCAGAGATACATGCACAGCCATGTTTATTGCAGCTCTCTTCACAATAGCAAGGAGCGGGAACCAACCCAAGCGTCCCTCAACTGACGAGTGTATAGAGAAAATGTGGTACATCTACACAATGGAGTTCTATGCAGCTGTAAAGAAAGATGACATCATAAACTTTGCAGGTAAATGGTTGGAGCTAGAAGATAATTTGCTGAGTGAAGTAACACAGTCCCAGAAAAACAAACCACAAATGGTATCCCTCATCTGTGGATGCTAGCACCAATTACCTAATTGTTTGGCAAAATGAGTAACATCAATGTGATCTGAAAACAACTGTGCTCTTATATTGTAGAATCCCTTAAAAAATAAACAAATAAGGAAACAAAACAAAACAAAACAAAAAGACCATCTGAAAGAGTTGTATTGAAACCTACTTTCAATGTATACATGTACAATATAAAAGGTTTAGATGTAGATACTCTATAACAGGACTCGATGATCTTAGAAGACACCATAGGCTAGCAAATAAAACTCAACAGTACAAAGGGAAGTTATTGACCAGAGAGGTCCCAGAGATCCTCAAAAGATACTGGCTATTGCCATTGCCCTTGGCAACCCAGTAACCCACCAGAACTGGAAGGTAACATCATACTTGTTTCTTATGGCATGGCAGTGGACATGCTGTCCAAGAATAACCAAACAATTCCCTGTGGGTAGATTGGCTGAAGGAGTTAATGAGATCCTATGGGAAGGGACTAAGAAGGAAGGGTAGGTGTTAGTCCACCTTCAATGGAAGTGAGATGGCTCAGGAAGGCACCATGTATTTGTTATTTCTTGACCCTCATGGGATGAGGACAAGTTAGACCTGCTTGAGGTTAGTAGAGATGTGATTTGTTTAAAGGGCACCTAGGGTCCAACCTAGTGACATTTCAGGAAAACAAGGCCAGATCTGCTATAAAAGGGGAGTGGCTGTTTGCCTTCTGTGGGGTCCCTGATATGATAACCTCATGGCAAAGAAGAGCCTGGTCCCCAGAAGTAGTCACATCTTGTAAGTTGGTCTTTGGTGTCAGCACATGGGAATGTCACAGCTCCCATATCTCAGCTTGGCTTTGCCTTCATTAGACTTAAAAGGGAAGCAATATCTTACTCTGGGAAGGACTCCACTCAATAGGCCAATCTTGGTCTATCAAGAGACTCCACTCATCTGGAGACTCTGGTGAGGAGAGGACCTAGTCATACTTCAGGGACAAAACGTTCACAGGCCACTCTCTTCTAGGGCTGAGTCTCAGGCCCAGGAACACAGCTTACAAGTGAGGGTCTTTCTAACCATTTTAGATCCCACTATCTCACTAAAGACTGGAATCAACCCTAGATAGTGGTGGTGGGCTGGGTTTGTGTTGAGATGAGTGGATATTCCTGGGCCTAAGAGCTTGGATTGGAGGGGGAATGGCCAGGAAACAAACCTGCCTCTGATTTCCTCTCGAGGAGCTTTCTCAAGCCAGCTCTTTGAGCTGAGCCAGACACTGGTTACCTGAGGAGGCCTGTGGCTATCTGGTGGCAGGGAACTCTAGAGACCCAGAAGTACTATCTGCTGAAAGAAAGAATTGCTCACATCATCCTTGTACACACAGATCCAAAGAACTAGTTTTCCCTCTCTCATCCATGACAGAGCGAAAGGTAGTATCACTGTTACTATTCTAGTGATACTGGCAAGTCAGAGCACAGTGCTGCCTTAGAGCTGGTGGTGATGGGTGATAAGACACTCAGAGGACCCAGCTGAAGGCTTTTCCCACAGACACAAGGGGTCTGTTTTCAGAGCACAGCCTCACTCAGTTCCAAAAAGACCAAAGGGGGAAAATAGTTCAAAGACCTTCATGTAAAAGTTCAAAGACCTTCATGAAACTCAGAAGTTGCCTGGTTTACAGAGTGAGCTCCGGGCCAGCTGGGACCTAAAGGGAGACCCTGTCTCAAAAATACAAAAAATAAATAAAAATGAGAGACTAGCAGCTATTATTAACATTTTAAAACTGGATCATACTTCCCTTATTTAAGCAAAATATATTTCCATGAGAAGTAGTGGGTGAACCCCACTACCAGTTTTCAGCTTTATTTCTGCCTGCCTGCCGATGATGCTGTGAGTTCAAGTGTGCTACTTCCTGTCAGCATCCACTTACCATGGCCTCTTAATCTTGTTGTAGTCATTCAGGCTCCAGAGCAAGATGTCTTGCTCTGTGTAAATGTATTTACAAAATTCCAGAGCCTGTTTGCCACAAATATCACTCTTTTGTTATAATACATCTGTCTGGGGAAATTACTCTGAGTCAGAAAGGATGTAGCAGCCTCTGAATAAAATAGTCCTTTCTTCAGAAATAAGGCAAGTGCCTAAGACATTTATACAGGTATTCACTGTAACACGTAATGTGCCCTATAAATGTCATCCGTGTTCTTCAGGTGATTGGGATATCAGAAGATTTGGTTTGAATCCAAACAAATGCATATTCTATGTTTCAGCTCAGTGTTTTTTTTAAGATGTGACAATGCCACACAATAAAAAAGTGTTTAATTTGTTGGACAGACAAGATCAGTTCTCAAAAAATGACCCGTGCTTATAAAAAGTTATCAAAAGTAGTTCTGAAACAAACCACCAGAGTGCATATGACCAAAAGGGAAGTCAGCAGGGGTTTAGTATTTGCATAAGATACCAGTTCCATAATCACTGGGTTATGTGAGAACTGGTGCAGGAATTCTATATAAACTCTGCTGTTTTTGATATCTGCTTTTTGTTTTGTTCTTGTTTTTTTTTTTTAATTTTATTTTTTTTTTTTTTTCTTGTTTTTTTTTTTTAATTTTATTTATTTTTTATGTGTTTGAATGTATTGTCTGCATGTAGGTGCACCCATGTCCATGCAATGCTGTGGAGGTGAGAAGAGGGTGTCGGATTCACCTGGAACTGGAGTCAAAGACAGCTCTCAGATGCCACGTGGGTGCTGGGGATCGAACCCAGATCCTCTGCAAGAGCAGTCAGCACTCCCAACCACTAGGCCATCTCTTCAGCCCTTATTCTTGTTTTATAAAGATGATAAACTTCAGGAAATAAAATATCAGTGTTGGGGCTGGAGAGATAGCCTAGCGGTTAAGAGCACCGACTGCTCTTGCAGAGGACCCAGGTTCGATCCCCAGCACCCACATGGCGGCTGAGAGCTGTCTGTAACTCCAATTCCAGGAGAACTCCAGTTCCAGGGGAATCGGAGACCCTCTTCTGACCTCCGCGGCATTGCACGACACGGGTGCGCAAACCTACATGCAGACAGTACACTCATACACATACAAAAATAAATAAAGTAAAAAAAAAAGTGTTGAATAATTGAAAAAATACAGACAGATATTAAAGGTGAGAAAGAGCAAGATGATGAGAGTATATCTCTGTCCACTTTAATATTGAATAAAATGTTCAGGTAGCAGTAAAGTGGGGCTGGAGAGATGGCTCAGCAGTTAAGAGCACTGACTACTCTTGCAGAGGACTGGGGTTCGATTCCCAGCACCCATATGGCGGCTAAGAACCATCTTTAGTGCCAGGCGTGGTGGCACACTCCTTTAATCCCAGCACTCGGGAGGCAGAGGCAAGCAGATCTCTGAGTTGAAGGCCAGCCTGGTTTGCAGAGCGAGTTCCAGACCAGCTGGGACTAAAGGGAGATCCTGTCTCAAAAAAAAAAAAAATAACCTCCCCCAATAAATATGTCTAAAAAAAAGAGAATCAGTAAAGTGACAGCAGACAGGAGCAACACTGAAGACCAAATGACCTTAATAGATGTGCAAGAACCTTGCAGCGTGCCCAGAACACTCTCCAGAACAGGTCATGGGGGATGGGAATGTCTCAGCCAGTTATGAAGATTCAATCACATCAAGTTTATCTTCAGACCACAACAATGATTGGCCCAACAAACTATCTCCATTGGTGTGTTAGTGGCACGTTTATCCTTGGGGAGTAATCCACTGCTGTCTGATTGGATTTAAGGTCCACTCGCTGGGAGGGAATTCAGGCATGGTCCTGTAAACGTGGAAGCCTTCTCCCTGAAGAGTAGCTATCAGAGTTTTAGAAGATAGTGTGCAAGCTGCTAAGGGAGAACATCAATCAACAGTCCAGTCCAGCTCTAAAGCCTAATAACCACAAAACCTGGCACAGCAAACCACCTCTATGGTGCAGTAGTGGCACTGTTAGCCAAGGGGTAATCAGGAGCTATCTAATAGGACTAAAAGCCCTCTCAGTGGGAGAGAACCCACGAGTGACACTGTAAATATAGCCAAATATACATGGCTGGAGAGATAGCCTAGTAGTTAGCCTAGTGGTTACGAGCACCGACTGCCCTTGCAGAGGACCTAGGTTCGATCCCCAGCACCCACATGGCAGTTGAGAACCGTCTTTAACTCCAGTTCCAGGGGAATCCTAGACCCTCTTCTGACCTCTGTGGCATTGCACGACACAGGTGCACAAACCTACATGCAGACAGTACATTCATACACATACAAAAATAAATAAAATTAAAAAAATATAGCCAAATATACATGGCTGGAGAGGTCACAGATCCTACAGAAACCCTTATCTTTCTCATATCTCTAGACTAAATATGGATCCTTATATTTACAAACAAATATACAATATACCACTCATCAAAGAAGCTTCTTTATGTTATAAATGAAGGCTATTATAGCGTTCCACAGCTGGTTATACCCAGAGAAAATATGTCTGAGAGATGCCCAGTCCTAGGTGACACATGTACAGTGGAACCTCTATACATAAGGCTCATGGAACACAGTTGAGCAGGAGCTCTCTTAAAGAGAATACAGCTTATGGGCTGGAGAGATGGCCTAGCGGTTAAGAGCACCGACCGCTCTTACAGAGGACCCGGGTTCGATCCCCAGCACCCACATGGTGGCCGAGAACCGTCTGAAACTCCAATTCCAGGAGAACTCCAGTTCCAGGGGAATCCGACACCCTCTTCTCACCTCCGCGGCATTGCACGACACGGGTGCACAAACTTGCATGCAGACAGTACATTCATACACATATAGATATAAATAAAAAAATTAATAAAAAAAGGAGAATACAGCCTTCAACTCTCACCAAGGAATCTTCTTCATACTACAGAGTGAGTATACACAGAATGCCACAACGGGCTAAGTTTTAGAGAACAAGAGACTTCAGAGTATATGTCCCCGGCTAGGACTCCTAAATTAAATTGCATCTACCCACAGGTTAGGGACCATTGCAGAAGAGGGGGCAGAAAGATTGTAAGAGCCAGGGTTTGTGTGTGAACATAAGGAAACAGAAGCTTTCAGGCCTCTGGAAACTTGCTCAAATGAACTTGGACCAACAGTGACAGCATTAGATTAGCACAAGACCCATGCAGACTCAGTCAGACAAAAACTCAGCACAGAATGAGGGTAATGGGTAGCAGGTCCCAAACCTAGTCTAAGAACTATTGACAAGTGATTACTGCTCTGAGAGAGAGAGAGAGAGAGAGAGAGAGAGAGAGAGAGAGAGAGAGAGAGAGGGAATGAATATATCTCCCTTAAAAGAATCCAGGCTACACCAAAATCGTATCAGTAATTGGATCAGGGAATTTTAACATAAGGAATTATTGGGACTGAAGACATGGATTGGTCAGTAAAATGCTTGCCACAAATACATGAAGACCCGAGCTCAGTCCCCAGGACCCACGTAAACAAGCTGCTGTATTTGGGGGCATGTAGATGTAGTTCTAGCACTGGAAAGGCAGAAGCAGGCGAATCACAGAAGCAGGGGCTCATCTGCCAGCCAGCTCAGTATGGTGAATTCCAGGCCAGCCAGAAACAAAAAGAAGATCTCTAGATAGGCTGACTAGACTCCAGTGGATGAACTTGCAATGAAGGACGTCGAGGGTACAAATGCTTGACTGGAATGTAAGCATAGAAGCCTTCTCCCTGAAGACTAGCTTTGGGAGTTCTGTGCAGGCTGCTAAGGAGACTAATCCCTGATGGGACTTAACATAATCCACAGAATGCATTGAAATCTGGTCGGGGAGAGGAGAGGGTGTGTGGGTGGGGGTGTGTGTGGAAAGGGGAGGGGATCTAAATTTGATTAAAAACCATTATGTGAAATGCACAAAACTCAATAAAATATTTAAAAGATGGGCAGCTCTAAACACGTATACGCAGGAGCACCACTAAATAGTCTCTCTCTCTCTCTCTCTCTCTCTCTCTCTACTATATATATACTATAATACTTAATATATATATATATATATACTGAGTATATGTATGTATATGTATGTCTGTGTATATTTATACTCAGAAATGTATCCGTATATAACAATGAGAATCAAAGAGGAGGAGTTCAGAGAAAGTGGGGAGACACAGGAGCAGTGGGTGAAAGGTCAGAAGGGATGAACATAATGGAAAGACAATACTTCTATAGGAAATTCTCAAAAACAAGAAAACAATGAAAATGTATGTGTCCAGAGGCTTGAATAAAATTAGAAATCACTATGAAAAGGAAACAGGAACGTCTCACTAGGACACAGGAACTAAACAGTACATTTTCAGCAATCAGTGTGTGAAAGAGGAAATCAGGTCAAGGGAGGAAGAGGTCCACCCAGATATCGGAGAAGCCAGTGCCTAAGTTGGGGGGCAGCAAAGAGCAAAGAACATGGAAGAATGTATGAAAATGTTGCAATGCAATCCATAAATGTAATAAAAGACAAGGAAAAAGAAAAAAAAAACTTAAATAAAAAGGAATCAAATTACCTCAAGACAGATTAAAATGTATAAAGCCGGGGTGCTGCTTGGGGGTAAAGCACGTGATTAAATGCTAAAGGCATTGTGTTCAATCTCTAGCACAAAAGTGAAGTGAAATAAAATATTTTTGAACAAGGGAAAAGAAATAGTGAGGAAGGTTTATGATGATAAGTGCCAACATTAAAGTAGAATTACTGGTGAGGAATACCTGTAATCCCAGCAAGGATTGGGGGTGGTTACATGCGAGGAATATAAATTTCAGGCCATCCTGATATGGACAGCAAGATCTTTTTTTAATTATTTTTTTATTTTGTATTTGTATGAATGTACTGTCTGCATGTAGGTTTGTGCACCTGTGTCGTGCAATGCTGCAGAGGTCAGAAGAGGGTGTTGGATTCCCCTGGAACTGGAGTTAAAGACGGTTCTCAGCTGCCATGCGGGTGCTGGGGATCGAACCCAGGTCCTCTGCAAGAGCAGTCGGCACTCTTAACTGCTAGGCCTTCTCTCCAGCCCTGGAAAAATAATCTTAAGTGAAAAACTTAAAGCCTGGCAAGATGGTTCATTGTCGGTATTCCGTTTGGCAGAAGCACTTAGGAAGTCAGCTGGCAAGCCCCAACCCTCAGGCAGGAGTCCTGCTGATCTGCTCTCTTTTAAAGAACCTGCTTGGTGCCACTGTCTTTGAGGCTTTGGGCAAAACACTGTCACATTCCTGTAGTTATCTGGGGTACATGGTGTAAATTCCTGTACTCCCCAGCCCCCAGTCGCACCTCACAAGGTCCAGTTTAAGTACCCTGGGTTGTAAAAGTAAAGTTGAGTTATTCCCCTATGGAATTTTTCCCGGCTCATTCTTGAGTCCATCCTTTCTTTGTTCTTTCTTTTCTCTCTCTCTCTGGGCTTCCCAGTACCTTCTCCCTCCCCCTCCCCTCTAGGTCTCGGACCCAGTTCGCTGACCAGATGGCTGGAGCGATCTGGGGAACCTGCAGTCTCTGGAATCTGCGGGCTCTGGACAAGGGGGTGGAGAACACCAAAGGCTACAGTTCATTGGGTAAGGGTGCTTGCCAATGAGCCTGATGACCGAAGTTAAATCCCTGAGACCAACACATATACACACATACACAATAACTAATAATTAAATGAAAAAAAAACACCTTAAATGTAACTGTAGTGTAACTCAGCTATGAAGGGGTCAGCCACAAACAACACATTTGTACCTCCTCCTCTACGGATCAGGAAATATGGAGAGAAGGGAGCAGCAGAGAATAAACACCAGAAGATGGAACCGGACGTGGTGGTGCACACCTTTAATCTCAGCACTTGGAAGGCAGAGGCAGGTGGATCTCTGTGAGTTCAAGGCCAGCCTGTTGTACATGGAGAGCTCCAGGCCAGCTGGGGCTACAGGGAGACCTCGTCTCAAAAAGACCAGAAGAAAAAGCCAGAAGATGAGGGAAGATCATGAAGTGCCATTCCAGACTGGACCGGTAACTCATGAGACCTGGGCCGGTCAAGAGAAATGAAGGCCAGAGGGGCTCATGTGTCTCTATCCCTCCCTGCTGAACTACTGGTCCACTGACAGATGTGTGGAAGCTGGGAGTCCCTGCCTTCAGTTGAGCTCCAACTGGGAAGCCAGCCAGTCTCCAACGCAGAGTTCCAAACCCATGCTGGTTGCAATTGGTCCTGGTTATACTCTGTGGTTCATGAAACAAAACCAAAAACCATAAATGCAAGAAAGAGACTTGGAAAGGGGGTTAAGAGGGATGGGAGGGAGAAAAAAGAGGAATGTTAGAGTAATCAGAGTGCACTGTATACATGTATGGAATGGCCAAAGAATACATTTAATTAATAAATCTCCTCAAGGAATTAGCAGAAGAAGAACACAAGCCCCCACTCAATACAATTACTTCTTACGGAGCAAACTCAACTTACTAGTTCTCAAAATTAGCACTTGCTTACATAATTCCCAGCTTCCTGTTTTCCTCTGACATACTGTGAGCTGTTGGTTCGTTCCTGTAGGACCTCTCTCCTCCCCTGACCCTGATCTCCCACAGGTGGTTCCTTCCAACGCTGACCTAGAAATCACACTTGGCTGAGGAGATTGTTTAGCAGCCCCTGTCCTGTGGTGTCCACTCTTCAATACTTAACATTTGTTCAGGGCTCTGCCAGGAAGAGGTGGGTCCAGATCAACACGCATAGTCAAGTGACATGGATGTCTGTGGGTGACAAAGCTGGAGTGAATCTCTCTGTGCTCATACAAAGGGACCTAGCTTAAATGCTGACCACTGAGGCCCCAGACAGTGAGTTGAGACAACCTAGTGCTCACCTACACACAGGGGGATGGGGCCACAGATGCCTGCCTTTGCCAGGATTCTCGACCTTACTTCACCACAGGGAGAGCAGCCTCCACTTACCTTGATCCTAGGTCAACTGGCCTTCGGCTTTGTCCCACGTTCTCTGAAATGGGTCCTTCTCCATCCAGGCATGGTTTGGTTCTCTTTTTATCTGTTCACTGCCATGATCTACAGATTTCACCCATAGTACAATGGACCATCTTTAAATGCTTGGAGCATATAGGCACCCTTTAATGGGTACCCACAATGTTCAACATCATGAAACTTTAATGTCCCCAACCTGAGTTGTACACTGGTCTTGAAATCAGTATTGGCTGAACCTCTCTGTGTCCCAGAGAGCATGTCACCAGAACAATCTGTTGAAATGCCTGCAACAGGCTCCAAATGAGAAAGACGAAGAGGTGTGAGTGGCCCACGAGGGCACGGGCTGTGAGCGACATGAAGACATTATATAGAAACCTGCCCTGACAGTAACAAGGGGATTCTGTCCCTAGAAACAAGAACATCAAGAAGGTAAGAATGGCTCTTAAGTTTGCTCAGAAAGATTGGGGTGGATGCTGTTGCTAAGAAAAGAATGGAGTCCCATTTAGAGGACTGACTATTGGCAGACAAAGCCCACAGCCAGAGGCACGAGAGCAGGGGTATTTCCTCCCCGTTTCCTTCATCCTTCCTCTGTGCTCATCCCCAGGACAGAAACTCCACCTGAGCTTCCCAGCTGGGTGCTAATCTGCGTCCTTCCTGCAGCATCAGTTTGAATCTTCTCTGAAGCATCTTTGGAGCCAGGAGACAACTGGTATGGTAAGGATCCTACAGGGCTCTGTAGATGGGTGGGTGGAAAGAGTGAGCAGAAACCCACAGGGAGCCACTAAGAGAGAAGGACCAGCCCTCAGCCACCCTTAACTGGAAGGGTCCAGCGAAGGTTCTCAGTGAGGTGAGGGTGGATCAAGGCAGGTTTGAGTGGGGGTTGAGGGAGATGCCATTTCTCTAAGAAGTGATGACAAAGAGTCTGGAGTCCACTCAAGCCACAGCACAGCACAGCACAGCACAGCACAGCACAGCACAGCACTAGTAAACGGAAGGCTATCGTATAGGGAGGGCAGTTTCCCTTCCTGTGGGAAGGGAAAAAAAAACAACTATATGATGACGAGCAACCAGTCTCTGAAGGTCACACACCCTGTTGTCTATCCATCTGGTCAGAGAGTGTGGACTCTTCCATGAGCGTGCTTTCATCCACTGGGAGAGGCATCATGGCATTCATCTTCACTGCCCTGCTCTCTCTGGGTAAGATTTTAAAGAGGGGAAGAGGACGTTATGGTTTGGGAGGGAGACTCCTACGCAGCTGGGTTCAAGCCCATCAGGAAACCCGGGAAGATGAAGAGATTTCAGGGAGGAAATTTTGCCCTAGCTCAGGTGCTGGGGGGCCGGGGGGGGGCAAAGTTCTCATGGGGAACTTTTCTTCCAGGGCTGAGTCTAGGTCAAGAAACCTTGGTGCTGCCAGGTGAGTGTCCCCATCTGTCCCAGGTCACTCTTTCCTGGTGACCCAGAGCTACACTTTGTGTAGGAGTGAGGACAGAGGTGTGGTTGGTTCTTGTTGACACCTGGAGGGTTCTGGAGCTGAAGGCTGGGATATGTGTGTGCTGGGTTGAGATCCAACTGCTTATTTCCTGCAGGGCACTTCTCCAAACCAACTCTCAGGGCTCATCCAGGCTCTGTGGTCGTCAGGGGGACCAAGGTGACAATCGAATGTGAGGCGACTACAAGAAGCCAGGAGTACCGTCTCTCTAAAGAGGGAGGCCCCCATCCCTGGCGCACAAAGCGTGTAATGGAGCCTAGTAACAAGGCTGAGTTTCTCATCCCATCTGTTAATAAGAACCATGCAGGGCAGTATCACTGTTATTATGAGACCCCTACTGGCTGGTCAGAGAAGAGCGACACTCTGGAGCTGGTGGTGACAGGTGAGGGACACTTAGGGATCTCAGCCCCAGTGTTTGCCCACAGGAAAAGATTCTGGTCTCAAGAGTGTCCCCTGTCACTGTCAAGTCCTGGGGTACAATGTGGGCTGTGTGATCTAATTTACTATCCTGCCTCCTCCTCTCCTAGGAGTCTACCACAGCAAAGTCAGCCTGTTAGCACTGCCCAGTCTTGTGGTGACTTCAGGAGGGAACATGACCCTCCAGTGTGTCTCACAGCTGGGATTTGACAGGTTTGCTCTGACTAAAGAACAAGAACAGAAGCCTCTTGTGATCCAGGATTCACAGTCTAGAAACTCTACTGGGCAGTTCCAGGCCCTGTTCCCTCTGGGTCCCATGGGCCCTGTGACCTTCAGCCAGAAGTGGATATTTAAATGCTATGGTTATCATATCACCAGCCCTCAGGTGTGGTCAGAGCCCAGTGAACCCTTGGAAATACTTATTTTAGGTAAGGAAGCTCTATGACTGGCTCAGTCATTTTTTGAGCCCCTAAGCTCTTTGCCATGAGGCCTGCTTTCGCTGGGGAATTTCTAGGAGATGATGAGAGCCTCCAGAAGGCTCCGAAACGGGAGGCTTTTAAGGGAACCCCTAAACCCAGATCCCAGAGTGGAAGAGGCAGTGATACCAGCAGGGCAGCGTGGGAAGAGGCAGGTGCTTGTTGAGAACTAATTCTTCACCGTGTGTTGTGCTGTATGCCTTTCTTCTTTTGTTTTTAAATTTTATTTATCTTTATGTGTATGAATGTATTGTCTGCATGTAGGTTTGTGCACCTGTGTCATGTAATGCTGTGGAGGTCAGAAGAGGGTGTTGGATTCCCCTGGAACTGGAGTTAAAGATGGTTCTCAGTCACCATGTGGGTGCTGGGGAATCGAACCTGGGTCCTCTGCAAGAGCAGTCAGTTCTCTTAACCACTAGGTCATCTCTCCAGCCCAACATGCCTTTCTTTAATCCTAGCACTTGGGAGGCAGAGGCAGGGAGATCTTTGTGAGATCAAGGCCATCCTGGTCTCCATAGTGAGTTCCAGGCCAGCTTTGGCTACAGGAAGACCCTGTCTCAAAAAGACCGAAAGGAAAACCCAACTCTTCAACCTCCAGCCCATCATTGCTGCTGACCCAGCAAAGCACTGTCCTGGCCCCTGGAGATGACCCACCTTGCAAGTGCTGTTCCGTATTAAGCTGGTCATGACCCACCTTGCTAGTGCTGCTCCAACACATACTGCCATATTAAGCTGGTCATGACCCACCTTGCTAGTGCTGCTCCGACACATTCTGCCATATTAAGCTGATCATGACCCACCTTGCTAGTGCTGCTCCAACACATACTGCCGTATTAAGCTGCTCTCTCAATGTCAGTACCACTCCAGACCCAGCAAGTAGCTCCTACAGGGGCTGGTAGGATTACTGTGGTACATAAAACCCCTTCTCCAAGGGGTCAGCACTTCACGGGCAGCCCAATAGGTCCATCTAGAGACTCGGACTCTGCATAGGGTGTGTTGAAAGAGCGTGAGAAGTGATGGCTAGCATCAGGGTTCAGAGTCTCAGGGAGAAATTTGTACAAAGAGCTAGGGGGTGGAGAAGGGGGCGAGTAAGAGACAAAAGAGAAAGCCAAGTCCTCAGGGGGCTAGTTTGGAGCAAGGTGGGCAGCCCTTCCCCTATGCTACCCTCTAGGACAGCTCCCTGTCACACCCTCCCTCTCAGTGCAGCCAGGTGCCATCTTATCCTCAGGAGAGAACGCGACCCTGCTGTGTCAGACATGGAACCATATGGACGCTTTCCTTCTGGCCAAAGAAGAGACAGCCCGTCTACCTCTGTATCTAAGATTAATGTTTCAAGGTCAGCTGTACCGGGCACTGTGACTTCCGAACTCTAGAGCACTTACAAGTGCTACAGTTCTTGAAGCTCACCATCCTACCTGTCGTCACACCCTGGTACCCCTGTAAAGCTCAAGTCATAGGTGAGAGGACCCTTACCTGTGCCATCTGCGCTCAAAGGCTCACCCATTGCCCTTTCCCCCAGGAGAATGCTTGGCTCACTAATTTTAAGTTCTGAGGATTCGGGTAAACTTTATTCTAAAGTGGCTCGGATGCAACTTTAAAAAATATTTTATTAGCCGAGCACTTGGGAGGCAGATGCAGGTGGATCTCTGTGAGTTCAAGGCCAGCCTGGTCTACAGAGTGGGTTCCAGGACAGCCAGAGCTACAGGGAGACCCTGTCTCAAAAAGACCAAAAAATATTTATTATTTTTATTACATGTTTATGAATGTATTGCCTGCATGTGTGTACGTGCACCATGCCATGCAGTGCCCTTGGAGGTTAGAACAGGGCATCGGATCCCCTGGAACTGGACTTATGGATGGTTGTTATCCATCATGTGGGTGTTGGCAACAGAACTTGGGTCTCTGCAAGAGCACCCAGTGCCCTTTAACCTCTGAGCCATCCCTTCAGCCTCCCAGATGCAAATTCGAAGATGCAAAATACAGCGGAGCTGAAGAATCCAAAAGGAAGAGCACTAGGACCCCAATGCATCTGGGAAAGAGTTCGGTCAGCATCTGCATGAAGTAACGTGATGAGAGCAAGTCACGTCTCCAGGAGATAACAGATACTGGAAATGGGCCTGTGGCTGTAGCTCAGTTGGCAGAGAGATTGCTTAACACACAGGAGGCCCTGGCATTGACTCTAAGCACTATATAATCTGGGACTCGTGATGCATGACTGTATCAGAAGCACTTGGGAAGTGGAGTCATGAATCATAAACAATGAGAAGTTTAACATCATCCTGGGCTATATAGTGATTGAAGGCCAGCCTGGGCTACATGATACGCTATTCCAAAGGAAAGAAGAAAGAGTAATAAATTAAATTAAGAACTTTGGACTTATAAAATTATTTTATATAAAATTTACAAAATAAGGCTAGATAAAAATTCACACCATTTTTTCCCTTCTTTCTCTCCTTCTTTCTTTCCTTCTTTTTTTTTTGGTTGAGCCAGAGTCTTTCTGTGTGTGCCTAGAACTCACTGGCTATGTAGATCTGCCTGGGTTTGAACTCATAAAGGTCTGCTTGCCATATATATATATATATATATATATCATATCATATATATCATATATACGATATATCATATATATCATATATATCGTATATATGATATATCATATATATGATATATAAAGGATATATAAAAAGGATATGTAAAAGAATATATATCTATATATCCTTTTTCTTTTTTAAATTTAATTTTATTATTTTTTAAATTTTATTTATTTTTGTATGTGTATGAATGTACTGTCTGCATGTGTAGGTTTGTGCACCCATGTTGTGCAATGCTGTAGAGGTCAGAAGAGGGTGTTGGATTCCCCTGAAACTTGAGTTAAAGATGGTTCTCAGCTGCCATGTGGGTGCTGGGGATCAAACTCGGGTCCTCTGCAAGAGCAGTCGGTGCTCTTAACCGCTAGGCCATGTCTTGGGAGCTGGAGAGATGGCTCAGTGGTTAAGAGCACTGGCCACTCTTGCAGAGGACCAGAGTTTAGATCCCAGAACCCACATAGTAGCTAGCCACCATCCATACACAACTCCAGTTCCGTGGGATCCAGTGCCCTTTTCTGACTGTCATTGTGCATTGCATGGCACAGGTATGCTTACATACATATTAAAATATAATAAATAAGACATGTTTATCAATAAAAATAATCAAGAGAGGAAGGGAAGTAGGGAAGGAGGGAAGGAAGAAGGAAGGAAGAAAGGAAGGAAATAAAATGTGGAACCCAGGTAAAACATTTGGCTTCTCAAACATTTCAAAATCTTACTTATGTTCTTTGGGTCTCAGGATCAGCTCAGCCCAGCAGCCCACCATCAAATTTGTCAGACTCCAAGAAAGGTGAGTAAGGAGAATGCTTGGCTGTAGGACTGGACTGTAGGACTGGACACAGAGGATCAAGTCTTGTCCAGAGAAGGCAGGCGACCTAGCTGGACATCCAGTTTCTTGTGGTGATTTTGATCTGTCCTGATCTCTGTGATCTCTTTGTCCACAACCTCCAGTCTCACAGCCCCAGGATCACACAGTGGAGAATCTCATCAGGATGGCTGTGGCTGGCTTGGTCCTTGTAGTCCTTGGGATTCTGCTTTTTGAAGCTCAGCACAATCAGAGAAGAATCCAACCTGCGTCCAGGAGCTGAACAAGGGAGAGAACAATGGCAGAGACTTGGGGAAAAAAAAAATCGGAGGATCTTGGGTGTTCTGTAAGGAAATCTAGGACTTCCAGTGGGGAACTGTTTTCAGAGAATATCCAGGGGCAACTGTGATTGGATGGATGGAAACGTCTGGCATTTCGGTGGTGATGTGTTATCCAGCTCCACCTAGCGGTGCACCCTGGCTCCCCGTTTCCCACACTCGTGTAACATTTGTCTTCATCTTAAATAACATATTCCCCATTTGACCTATGCTCTCCATCTTTTCTACCGAGAACAAAAAGCTTGGCTGACATAACAAAAATATTGAGTAGAATTAAGATTTCAAAATGAAAAAACGCGAATGCAAATGATGGCCCAACACTGTTTTTGGACCCCTCAGAGTTTTCAGTCCTCAGCACACACCCTTTGTGTGGTTTTTCTTGAAATATAAACACTTGCCATCAGCAGGAAAGGGTGGTTAATGCCTTTAATCCCAGCACTTGGGGGGCAGAGGTATGGAGATTCTGTGTGAGATCGAGGACAGCCTGGTCTACATAGTGAGTTCCAGGCCAGTTGGGGCTGCAGGGAGACCTTCTCTCAAAACAAAACAAAACAAAAGACAAAAAACAAAAACCAAACCAAAACAAAACAATGACTTGCCGTCAGCACACTTATGTTTGAGGAAACTTTCTGGTGGGACATAGTCTTCATGTCTTTTATATTTTCCTAAGACAAATTCCTGGTGTATGACCTTTCCTGATTACTGTCTATTTCCTGGTAACTCCAAGGCAAACTTCATGACACTAGTGTTATGCCATACGTGTGGCATTTAGAATCGATATATGGAACATAAATTGTATTTTTAATTTTAAATTCCACTTTCATTCCCAGAATTTATAAAATCAATTAAAATGTGAATTAATCAACCATCAATCATCCTGCTATGATGATCAATTAGTTCAATGAAGTTGTTTTTGATAAATAATTTAGAATTTCTACATAGCCACTTTACCTATAATGACAATTAAAGTTCTTTTTACTATGTGAATCATTTGCTTTATTGGTCTTACTGTATCAGTTAGGCTCCCTTCTGGGAGCTGGAACTGTGGTCCCCTCCCATGAACCAGAGCTGTGGTCCTATCCTATGATTGTGGAGCTATAGCCCCCCCCACCCCATGAAGCTGGGATATGGTCCCCTCCCATGAACTTAGACCTGTGGTCTCCTCCTGTGAGCTGGAGCTGCGGTCCTGCCTTGGGAGCTACATGGTGGTCCACTCTCATGAGCCAGGGCTATCATCCTCTCCCGTTAACTCAAGCTGTGGTCCTCTCCTATGAGTAAGACTTGCAGTCCCCTCCCGTAAACTGGAACTGTGTTCCCCTCATGTGAGCCAGAGCTGTGGTCCTTTCCTGTCCAGCCTGAGCTGTGGTCCCCTCCCATAAGCTACACTGGCGGACCTCTCCTGTGAACTGGATCTATGTTCGTCTCATGTGAGCTGGAGCCGTCTTTTCCTCACATGAACCTGGAGCTTTGGTCCCCTACTGTAAGCCATGGTTCTGCTTTCCTCTGAAGGTAGGCTGATGGTGGAGCAGACTAGAGTATGGAGGCAGTCCTGATGTTGGGGAGCAGTTTCAGCTTCCTCTAAGCAATTGCATTTCCCGCAGCCTCCTTCCTTGGGGGTCTCAGGTTGTGCACGACAGTGGCTTTGCCTCTTTGTTGGGCTTATCCTGAGGACAGGGCAGATTCTGGTCTTGGGAGGACTGATTCTCTAGAACAGACTTCCCACTTCCTCTAAGGCGCAGCTGTGGTCCCCACTCCACATGTGGAGTCTCAGTGTGTTTTAGAAATACTTTCCACAGTGTATCAGAGAAGCACTAGGTCCACAGCACCCAGACATTGTAGTCATGATGAAATCATCACCTTCACTTTTTTTTTTTTTATCTTTTTGAGAGACTGGGTCTCCTTGTAGCCCCAGCTGTCATGGAACTTGTTCTGTAAACCAGGCTGGCCTTGAACTCACAAACATCTGCCTGCCTCTGCCTCCCAAGTGCTAGGATTAAAGGCGTGCGCCACCACGTGTGGTGTCTCCTTCACTTTTAACAGAATTTCCCTGAGAATAGGACTCAAGTGCTATCAGCTTTGTTGACTCCAGTAAGTCTTTGTGTCCATCTGCCTCTCTTCCCAGGATGCAGTGTTGCCTCCCGTGTTCCTTTGCAGCTGGATGGCAGATCTGGAAGATCAATGAGTCACCTCTACCCCATTGGCTCTTACATCCCTTTTCTTCTTATGAGAAATTTAACATAAACTCTTCCATGTCACTGGGCTGGCTGATCCCCACACTAACCCTTAAAGAAATGACATCACCTTCATCCCACCCTGAGGAAGGCAGGAGGGACGCTGTCACCTGCTTCGGGTTGAAAATTAGTTCCATATCTTAAATGGAAACCAGTCAGTTTCCTCCACTGAGTATTAGAGCACTGAGACAGAATCTGCATTGTCAGAAGCTGAGGTCAGCAGAATGAAGGGCTGATGAAGGGGACATGATGATGAAGTTTAGACATGGAGTGGTCAGGGGAGGAGCTGCTCCTTACACCAATGAGGAAGTCACGAGAAGATGGAAATTGCCAGGAACTAAAGTCCAAGTCCAGGCCTGGAGGGAGACACGTTTCCCCCAGTGAGTCAGCCAGGTCTTGTGGGTAGCTCAGATCTAATCTTGGGACATTCTATCATATAACAGACACATTTACTCTTCAGTCAACTCAAGCAGAGAGAGGGGATCGCTTCAGTTCTCCAACGTTCCCTTCTCATACTGACACTAACTACAAACACTCCTGCCATGAGTTTCTCCTGTTTCTGTCCCTTGGACATAAGCATATTCTAGGCAAAGACATATAGCAAGCATCCTTTTGGAGCTACTTGATGAGATTGTATTGAGGGAGACACCAGATGGTAGATTACAAGTTATAGAGAAATTAAGCTAGAACCAAGCTGGAAGCTTCTTCCCCTGTGGCTTCCTTTCATAATGATAGAAGGTGCAGCATTGGGGGAGAAAAGTCATCAGTGACCCTATCCAGCTGTGATCCCTATGAATTACAGATCCAGCCTGCAGAGCATGATGGGGCTACTGAAGCAATCGAGCCGTGACTGTTATGCAGGTAATTGAACACTCTCTGACTAGAAGTGTGACCTGCTCCACAAGAGGAAATTCATGCCTAGCACTGTAAACCCAATTAAAAAACCCATGGGTGGGGGCTGGAGAGATGGCCTAGCAGTTAAGAGCGCCGACTGCTCTTGCAGAGGACCTGGGTTCGATCCCCAGCACCCACATGGTGGCTGAGAACCGTCTGTAACTCCAATTCCAGGAGAACTCCAATTCCTGGAGAACTCCAGTTCCAGGGGAATCCAACACCTTCTTCTGACCTCCGCAGGACTGCACGACACTGGTGCACAAACCTAGACAAATGTAGACAGTACATTCACACACATACAAAAAAATAAATAAAATTAAAAAATTAAAAAAATACAAATAGAGGATATATATATATATATATATATATATATATATATAAAAAAAAACACAAAAGTGAGA
>VZQC01011202.1:434705-461291 GCA_009823505.1 Rhizomys pruinosus | reverse complement strand
CCCCCCCCCCCCCGCCCAGGCCTCAGGGAACAGTGTGGGTGAGGGAACTGAAAGACAGTAATAGCTGGAAGTTAGGGAGAAGGGCTGAGGTTTGCATCAGCTGTGCATCTCACAGTCACTGTAAACGTGACCTCATAGCAGCCGTGACTGCATGCGGTGGTTTCCAGAAGACTGGGCTGGTCATTAGTCAATCACGGGTTGTAATAGAGCTCACAGGGGCACTCCCCTCCACTGCTGAACTGTTGGTGGCTTCTGAGGAAGAAGAGGTACTCATGAGCACACTAGACGCTAATGGATCATTCCAAGCCCATGGTCACACGAATGCCCCTGGTTAAACTCAGGGTGCCACAAAACAAAGCAAAAAGAAAGAGATATAGGAAAGAGACTTGAAGGGAAGAGGGGATTTGGACAGGAGGGAGATAAAGGATTGGGAGCAAGTACTCAAAATGCACTGTGTACATGCATGATACTGTTAAAGGGAAACGCAGTATGGTATATAAAAACCCACCTTGGGGCTGGAGAGATGGCGTAGCAGTTAAGAGCTCCGACCACTCTTACAGAGGACCCAGGTTCGATCCCCAGCTCCCTCATGGTGGTCAAGAACCATCTTTAACTCCAATTCCAGGAGAACTCCAGTTCCAGGGGAATCCGACACCCTCTTCTGACCTCCGTGGCATTGCACGACATGGGTGCACAAACCTGCATGCAGACAGTACATTGATACACATACAGAAATAAATAAAATTTAAAAAACCCCACCCTATTTGTTTCATCATACCAACCTTCCTCTGCCCCACTTCCCATTTCTATCTCCCTCCAGCACATTGCTCTCGCTCCAGAGCCTCTTCTAGCCACCCTCGCTGGTGCTCAACCTCCACCACCCTGGAGCCTCAGGGCTCCATCTTCCCTCAGCATTACATAGTATCTCTCTCTTACATTCATTGTCAACCAAGCTAAATTCTCCGCCAAAAAACCCAGCTCATCTCAACAAGACAAATTCACCAAAAGTCACTGTCTGTTCTTGCCAGACACATAGAACTTCAGTCACAAACACACCTGTGCCTCTTACAGCGGTAAGAGAAAATGGGAGGCTAGAAAACACTGCTTTGATCTCACTGTGACAAGGACATAGAAGCCTTCCTGTCTCTAACCACTTGACCATACATGCATTCATGAGATGAGATAATAGAGACCCCTCCACACACCACTTAGAATACCAAAGGGCACATCGTGGTCTGCAATAAATCACTATGGTACTTAAAAATAATGCATTCAAGCCTGGCGTGGTGGTACATGCCTTTAATCCCAACACTCGGGAGGCAGAGGCAGGCAGATCTCAGTGAGTTCAAGGCCAGCCTGGTCTACATAGTGAGCTCCAGGTCATCTGGGACTAAAGGGAGACCTGTCTCAGACAAAAAAAAAAAATAATGCTCTCATCAGTTTATGCTGAGTTCCATAAATAGTGTTGGGGCATATATGATATTCTTTATTTTTATGTGTGTGAGTATTTTCCCTGCATGTATGTTAAGCACACCACATGACTGTAATGTCCGTGGAGACCAGAGAAGGAAATCAGCTTCCCTGGAACTGTAGTTAAAGATAGTCATTACCTGCCATATGGGTGCTCTCTAAACATGGGTCCTCTGAAAGAGCAGCCAGTGCTCTTAATGGCTGAGCCACCCCTGTAGCCCTCAGATTTTTGTTTTTAACAATTTAATGCATGTACAGAATGTATTGTAATCTTACCCCCAACATCTCCTTTTGCTTCTCTCTCACTCCAGGTGGCTCCCTTCTTTCTATATAGTTCTCTCTCTCTCTCTCTCTCTCTCTCTCTCTCTCTCTCTCTCCCTCTCTCTCCTCTCTCCCCCCATAGCCATATCTCCCAAGTGCTCATGATTGCTATGGCCTTTTCATATCCAGGAGATGGTGCTTCGTAGCACTCCTCTTCACTCTCCATCTCTTGCCATCTTTTTGCCCTCTCTTTCATGAATAGATGGTAGACCATGTAAAACTCTATTTTAGTTCTCTATCAATGTGGTCTTCCCACACACAATCACTACCCAATCGTGATCTTCATATAACAGCAACATGTTCATATGTTCCCTTGCTTAAATACTCACTGTATCTTTAAAGATGAACCTTCTGAATGCACCCATTGTGGAGTGTTGAGCAGGGGAGGTAAGAATCCTGTGTGAGTTTCGCTTCCCAGAACAGCTGAGGCCCCCTTCTTGCTGAGCAAGCCCTCCTAAGGCTGCCATGCCCCCTGCTCCCGTCTGGGCCACACCCTTCTGTAATGCGGCCTCACCCCACAGACTCCACTAATCATGGAAGGGAAGTCATGCTATCAGAAGCATGAAACAGCTCATGAAATTGTGTCCACAGCCAGTAAGCAGAGGAATGCATGTTTATAGCCCCATCTGTCCTATGTTCTTTTTAAATATAATTTGGGAAGGTGGTCCTGTGTGGGGAGTTGCAGGGTTCTCATTTCCACAGAGGGCAGCCTCATGCACAATTCTCCAGGCGTCTTCTGTCCTTGGTATGAGACAGCATCTCCTTGGCCTGTTTTGCCTCCAGTTTAAGCAAGCAGGCTCCTGAACTTCTACAGCCTTTCCTCTGCCGCCCTCTGCTGGGATTACAGGCACTTTACATGGGCTGGTGGTCTGAAAGGTCCTCACACTGGAGAAGCAAGCGCTCTAACCACTGTCAACTCAACGCCCCCCCCGCCCCCCCCACCCTTTTCCCTTTTCATTCAGAGTAGGGCCACATTCCATTCATGGTGGGATGTCCTTCCTCAGTTAAACTTCCCTGAAAATGGGCTGGAGAGATGGCGTAGCAGTTAAGAGCTCCGACCACTCTTACAGAGGACCCAGGTTCGATCCCCAGCTCCCTCATGGTGGTCAAGAACCATCTTTAACTCCAATTCCAGGAGAACTCCAGTTCCAGGGGAATCCGACACCCTCTTCTGACCTCCGTGGCATTGCACGACATGGGTGCACAAACCTGCATGCAGACAGTACATTGATACACATACAGAAATAAATAAAATTTAAAAAAAAAAAAGAGTGCAGAAAGACTTCCCTGAAAATGCCATCACAGAAACCCTCAGAAGCTTGTCTTCTAGGTAATTCTAAATCTAGTAGCATTGATAATGAAGAGAAATCACTTTTTCTGTTTTTGATCTTTTTTTTTTTTTTTTAATGTGTATGAATGTACTGTCTGCATGTAGGTTGGTGCACCCGTGTTGTCCAATGTTGCGGAGGTCAGAAGAGGGTGTCAGATTCCCCTGGAACTGGAGTCGAAGACAGTTCTTAGCCGCCATGTGGGTGCTGGGAAATGAACCGGGGTCCTCTGCAAGAGCAGTCAGTGCTCTTAACTGCTAGGCCATCTCTTTTTCATCCGACGTGAAAATAAAGGGCAGGAACATGCCTCCCAATAGTCCATCTGGTCCGTTTCTATTTTTTGAAAGAAAAAATGCAAGAGAAAAAAGAAAGAGAAAGGGCCACATTTATAAGACATAAGATAGAATTAATGTGAAAAACCGTCAAAGAAGTTCATTGTACATTGTCATTCTATAGCATCAAGTCATCAGAAAGAGTAGTATGAATGGGTGTATCCATCCCATATCAATACATACAAATATGTAGAGAGAAACAGAGGGAAATGCAATAAGAACAGATCCCAAGCCCGCTTAATATTAGATATAACCACCCAGATTGAAAATCAGGAAGGAAGCAGGGGGCGTGTTTGTCTTGCACTGCCTCTGATCTTCCAGAGAAGCTTTTCCCTGAGCTGACCACAGGAATCAGGCCCTACTTGGGGGGGGGGGGCTTGTTCAGGAGCCTCCATCCTGTCACCTTTACTTTTCCAAATTTAGCATCTGCTTGGGTTGGTCTTAGAAGGCATGGGTCCAGTGTGACCTTCAAACTGAAACTGACACACAGGAAGTAGATGCCTGTGGGTGACAATAGAACTGAATCTGTTTTAGACACCCAAGGAGCAGGCTCAGTGCTCGCAGTGGGTACCAGACAGTGAGAAGAGCTATCTCAGTGCCCACCTGCAAACAGTTGGCAGGGAAGACAGAGCACCCAATCCTCACCTAGAGCTCTGATCTCCATCCCTCAGGAAGGGAGAGATCTTCCTTAAATGACCCTTGATGATCTAGATCCAGTGGCTGCTCACGTTTGCCCTGTTAGCTTCTGTGTGGATCTTGTCTGCGGGAGAAACTTTGATTTCTCTATTTCTGGTCATGATCATGATGTCCCTCAGATTTCAAAAATACTATATGAACCATTTCTAAATGTTTAGGGCAGATCGAGATGATTTAGTTATTTAATTTATTGCATTCACCATTTTAGTTTTATTTCCTTTTTTAGTACAAATTTTTAGTATTAAAAGATAACCATTGTGATCTAAAGTACAAAAAGCTTATAGGGGGAAAAAAGCAATGTCAGATGCACATGAAAGGAACATGAAAGGCAAGGGTATTTCTTTTCCTCTTCAGAATGAGGAACGTCCCTCATAGGCTCAAGTATTTCAACACTTGGTTAGCTGGTGTGGCACTGTTTTGGGAGAGTCATGGACTCTCTAGGAGCTGTGGTGGAGCTTGGAGGAAGTATGTCCCTGGGGGTGGGCTCTGAGAATTCATAGCCTTACCTCTCTTCCAGCTTGCTTGCTCTGCTTCCGGGGCTCCAGCTGGCTGGGTATCTTTGCCCCCACAGCTGCACAAGCCAACAATCCAATCGATGGAGACACCAATACTATCCAACCCCAAGAATCTCTCTTATCCCTAATTCATCTCTTACTCTAATTTGGAAATTAACAATGTTTTTTTTTTTTTCTTTCCGTATTGCAGACACCCTAACTACTCCAAGGAGGGGCAGACAATGGGTTCCATCCACGGAAGCTCAGGATCAGAGATGGGGGCTGATACTAAAGCTGGCACAGCAATGGGGGATGAGCAGATCTTAGAGATCAGATCCCATCTCAACGAGGAGAATTATGCCCAAGGACACAAGTACAGAGAAGAGATGACACTGGTTTAGAAGACTGGACTGGGGGCTGGAGAGATGGAGAGATAGCTCAGAGGTTAAGAGCACATACTGCTCTTGCAGAGGACCCGGGTTTGATTCTCAGCAACCACACTGCTGCTATTAGTGCGGGCGTGATGGTGCACACCTTTAATCCCAGCACTCAGGAGGCAGAGGCAGGTGGAACTCTGTGAGTTCAAGGCCAGCATTGTTTACATAGCGAACTCCAGACCAGCTGGGACTAAAGGGAGACCGACCCAGGCAGACTGAGATAGGGGATGATGTGCTTTCCACAGCAGAGGAAACCCACACCCGGAGCTTGGAAAGCCACCATGTTCCTTCCCTGTTGCCGCGCGTGTCTCCTCATGCCCAGAACAGAAACTCCATGTCAAGTGCTGAGTGTGTCTCTGCCGCTCTGCAGCATTAACTTGCATCTTCTGCAAGGAACTCCATAAGTAGATGACTAGCCGTGGTAAGGAACCAACAACGCTTTGAGAATGGAGATGGTAGAGTCGGGGAGGGACCAGCCCCCAGTCACCCTCATTTGAAAGGGGCTGGCTCAAGAAGGAACCAGGTCTGTTTGCTGTGATGTACTGCCCCTCAGCAAGACGAGAGATCTGGTAGGCGCAGATGTGGTAAGGAAGGTATGGGTGATGACAGAGACCCAGCCTGCCTAAGACACAGCACTGGGGGAATGAGAGCCAGGCACTTAGTCAGGGCAGTTACCCTTCTCCATTGCTACTAAAGCAACAAACTTGCCGCAGGCTGCACCTGTCCCCCAAGCCACACCCTGTGGATCTGTGGATCTGACCTGGCTCAGTGGCTCCATTCCATCTGCACAGTTACCATCAGTGGGGGCAGACACAATGGCTCGCCCCCTCAAAATACTGCTCAGCCTCGGTGAGATGCAAAGGAGGACGAGACACCCTACAACACACACTGACACATCGAGAGGACCCCCCCCCCCCTCCAGGGGCTTAAGAAGTTCTAGGGAGATATCTGTTCAGTGTTTAGGGAACACTGTTTTTTTTTTTTTTTTTTTTTTTTTTTTTTTTATTATTTCCCAAGGGAGTGAATCTGGTTGTTGTTGTTGTTTTTGAGACAGGATCTCCCTGTAGTCCCAGCTGTCCTGGAACTTACTATGTAGACGAGGCTGGCCTTGAACTCACAGAGGTACGCCTGCCTCTGCTTCCTGAGTGCTGGGATTAAAAGTGTGTGCCACCATGCCCGTGGTGAATCTGAATTTTGATAATGGACATAAAACTGTTTCTAGGTTTATAGGTAAGAATAACCTGGAATTTCATTCTGTGCATCCCTCTTTGAGTCAAATGTACACATTTTTCAGTGCAGCCTAGTATTTTATGTTAGTACTTTTCTTATAATTTCCTTTTTAAAAATTTATTAATTTTTTTATGTGTATGAGTGTTGTCTGCATGTAGGTCGGTGCACCGTGTCATGCAATGCTGTGGAGGTCAGAAGAGGGCGTCAGATTCCCCTGGAACTGGAGTTAAAGACGGTTCTTAGCCACCACGTGGGTGCTGGGAATTGAACCCGGGTCCTCTGCAAGAGCAGTCGGTGCTCTTAACTGCTGAGCCATCTCTCCAGCCCCATATAATTTCTTTTTTAAAAAATCTATCCAAACCAACCCAAGTAGTATTTCCTTCATCTAAATGTCTGGGGAGAATTCTTTCCTTGCCAAAATTGCTATGGAGCATTAATTGGGCCCCGAGTGAACCCTAAAGGAGATTTGTGACACAGTGCTTTCTGAGAATGTGAAAAACAGATTGAAGGCAGCTAGAGTCATTTAATGTTAGACCGGCACCCTGGAAGTGGTTCAGATTAAACCCAAATTTCTAGTAGTTTCATCATCTGAGGGAACTAACAGAGATCAGCTCTGGTTGAGAATCGGCCTGGTCAGAACACATGGAGGTAGTTCTATTTATTTATTTATTTATTTATTTATTTATTTATTTATTTATTTATTTTTGTCTTTTTGAGATAGAGTTTCCCTATAGCCCCAGCTGTCCTGTAACTCACTACATAGACCAGGCTGGCCTTCCTCCTGCCTCTACCTCTACCTCCTAAGTGCTGTGATTATAAAGGTGTGCACAACCATGATTTACTTAGTACTTTTTTCTTATTAATCAGATTCAAATGCTCTGATCTCTGTTTTAGAATATCTATTGTTTTAAAAAATACATAGATATTTTTAAAAAATACATAGGTATTTTTTAAAACAATAGATGTATGATGTATGGAAAAAGTTTAATAACAATAAAAAAGACTATGCTCCTGCTCCATTCCACCAGAGAACTCCCCTGTGTCCCTCTTCCAATGGACCTTGATGACACCCCCCACTGACCTCCCTCAGGAGGTAGCTGTTGGACTGATGTGATGCCCTCCTTCCCAACCTCTTCCTGTTCAAGGTCTGGAATAAAGGGAGACCCCCATGAATCCTAAAGCACAAAGCAATACTGCTCTGAAAATAAGTCTGTCCAGGACCCCTATAAACCCCAACCATAAAGTGGTTTTTGCTTCACAAACAAATCCTTCTGAGACCCCTTACAGGAGGGGACTGTATGGCCTAAATCCTTTACCCATCTCCATAACTTTATTTACATACACAGATGCATTCAGTCTCCCCTGCCGTTTGGCTGGTGTGACTACTGCGGACTCCTACTGATTGGCAGTCACCCCTCATTGACTAATAAAGGCCAATTTGGATTGTTGAGATTGGTGTTTTCTTTTTCTTTGTGTGCCTCTTACAACTCCTAATTCTGCTGCTTTGACCACAAGAGAGCTCTCAGTTTAAAACTCCTATTCCTAACAAAAAGGATGATTAAGGTGCAGATCTGGCTTGTGTGTGAAGACTAGGCCACACAGATTTGTACCCCTTTTGGTTCTGACATTCTGGGTACCTGAGAACTAGTCCCTTCCTCCCATATCCTGCATCATCATCAGAAGCTTGTCTCCAGGAAAATGTGTTTACTGGGTAGACTGAACAGACACCACTGGAGAATCTCATTAACTCTGAGCAGAAAGATCATTTCTGAAGTCACCCTGCCCTCCTAGGACTGAGGTAAACTATGTTTTAAAGTGGCTCAGATGCATGTACTGAACTCACATAGCACAGTGAGGCTGAAGAGTCCAATAAGAAGCCTAGAAAGAACCCTGCACCTTTGCAATTGGGGCCAAGGATAGTTGACATCCCACGTAAAGCAATACCCGAAGATGCAGATAGAGGCCCCGTGTGCGCTAGCTCACCCATGCTGCTCTCCAGCATCCTCTTGGATATTGTCATGGTTGGAATATGAAGTGCTCCTCCATAGACATACATTTGAACATGCTGAACTGATTGGCTGGCAGAGTGTCAGGTCTGAATACACACCCCCCCTCCCCAGATCATGCTCTCATATGGAGCAAAAAGCCTTAACGTGGTGGCAAACGTCTCAGCCTCAAATGCAAGCAATGATCTGTAGCGGTTAGAAGAGTAGATTAAAAATCACTCTTCAGCCAAGAGGGCTTCAGGAAACATTCATGGGCCCAGGATCCTACACAATTATTATTAGATGTATATAACTTTGGGGATGTCGCTGGGTCCTAGAGCCACCATACAAGATGGGCAGTCTCTGGGAGGTCTCATGATCTTACCCGAATACCATTTGAGAGTTGCGCTCGCTGGATGAGGGATAGTAAATCTTCACTCAAATCATTCGAAGACACAAGATTCAGTGTGGCTGTCAGGGAAGGAGTCACACAATCACCGAGAAATCCCCACACTCAAGACACAAGCACGCAGATCCTAGCCAAGACTGAGGCAGGAGGAGGACAGAGAAACCGCACATCCCACTGTGAGCCTGTCCCTGAGCAGCAAAAGGAGCGGTCCTCAGTGGGGCAGGCACTGATGGACCTGCAGGATCACAGGACTAACCCAGCAGAGTGCATCCAACTCAGTGCCTGTGAAGCATGACGCTTGAGCAATGAATGAGGCCATGAGGCAAGGACTGGGGGACCGGCATGGACGCAAGTTCCTGGCGAGCTGTTTTCCCAGCAGGGACGAGTTTCTACTGCTGTGGTTGAACATCTGACACGTCAGCATCAGAGAGGGCTGCTGCAATCAATGGCTGGTTGAGATCACTCATCCTGAGCCTATCAAGTTCATCATGCACAGCTCATTCCACCAGCAGGTGGCAGCACCTCTTCGTCCTGAGGCGGATGCCTGTGGGCAGGACGCCTGGGACTGAGCTCATAGTGCTGAAAGTGGGTCTGATTAGTTTACAGCAAATATCCCAGCTGAAGATGTAGCTGACTGATTAGTGTGCCTGAGGCCCTGGCTTCATTGTTCAGCACCACAAACAAACAAAGGAAATACAACACAGGTTATTCCCAGGTCAGGGGAACCATATACCTGTGAGAGCCCGGTACTGTGTAATGATGGGGATTACTGGTTGCAGGGATATGTATAATGAAGGCATTGGGGGTATTGCTGGGCCTGGTAAACTGTGGAAATGCCCCCTTTGAAATGGGTGTAGTGAAAAGCTGTGCAGTGTGCAAGCTTGTTCCGGGCATAATAAAAGTTGATATAATGTCTAGAGAGAAATAGAGGTTATAGAGACACTGATTGTGATACTCATTGTATTGACACAAAAAGACATGATGATGCTGACTTCCGAGCAGCAGAACTCTTGAACTCAGAAACCAAACTGGAGAATACTATGCCCTTTGTCACTCTGCTCCATGTGACTCTAGGAAACACGTGTATCCTGTGACTCCCCTTACACACATGCTGAGGTACAGGTTCTCCCTAGTCTGGAAATTTGTACTAGTGCGTATAATAAGAAAATATCCTAAACTAACTGGATATAGTGATGCAGTCATGTAATCCCAACACTCAGGAGGCAGAGGCAGGAAGATTGACAGATGTTATAGGCTAGCCTGGTCTACAAAGTAAATTCTAGTCTAGCCAGGGAGAGAGAGAGAGAGAGAGAGAGAGAGAGAGAGAGAGAGAGAGAGAGAGGAAGAAGGAGGAGGAGGAGGGGAGGAGGGAGAGGAGTAGGAGGAGTAGGAAGGGGAAGAGGAAGAAGAGGAAGAGTGAGACATGAACCTCTCCTGGCATGGGTCTGGGTCTCAGCACTGCTACATGCGTGGTCCCTGTCCCCCCATTCCCAGACATATCCCTGCAACCAGTAATCCCCAGTATTACACAGTACCAGGCTCTCACAGGTAGATGGTTCCCCTGACCTAGGAATAGCCTGTGTTGTATTTCTTTTGTTTGTTTGTGGTGCTGAACATTGAACCTAGGGCCTCACGCACACTAATCAGTCAGCTACATCTTCAGCTGGGATATTTGCTATAAACTAATCAGACCCTCTTTCAGTGCTGTGAGCTCAGGCGTCCTGCCCACAGGCATCCGCCTCAGGACGAAGAGGTGCTGCCACCTGCTGGTGGAATGAGCTCTGCGTGGTGAACTTGATTGACTCAGGATGAGTGGTCTCAAACCAGCCATTGATTGCAGCAGCCCTCTCTGATGCTGATGTGTCAGATGTTCCCAGACAGTGACCTCAGATCAGCTACCCTGTCTGTCCTGAGCTGGATACGACCTGCCTGAGGCCTCCACACCATGACCAGCTATGGCCTGTTGCAAAACCTTCTGCACTGGGAGGTGGGCAGCCCACATTCTTAGCGAAAGCTGGGTGGCCCTTGAGGGATCCTGGGAGGGATAGTCCTTCCTCAGCCACAGGCCTTTGGGCCCCATGCCCATCAGCTAGGTCGTCACTCAGTAGAGACTGTAACGGGGCTGCCATGAGCACTAATCCTGCTCTTCACATCCCAGGGAAGCCCCGTCTGAGGCTCATTACCCAATGTCCCACCTGCCATAGTGTACTCCAGAAGCTCTTGTGGGAGTTGTGGCCTGGGTACGTTAGGGTGACACATGCTGCAAGATGGAACCTGGGCAGCGCGCCCCCTTCTGTCCTCCCAGGTAGCAACAACAGCTCCCGGAGGAGGGGAAGGACCAGGCCTTTGCCGGGTTGATATTCTGAGTCTTCTGTGGGCTGGAAGGTCTGTTGAGTGGTCATTCTGCTCTCACCGAGACAGCAGGATGGGTTAGAGTTAGAGGGGCAGGGACAGTGCAGGGCCCTTCACTGCCCAGGGGATGGCCTGGAACCCTACAGTTCTAGCCAAAGGACAGCCCTTGGACTTGCAGGACCCTCTGTCACTTCAGTGGCTTCCCTTGTGTGATCCGTGAAATGGGGTCAACATGCCTCCTGATGTGCACCAGTCAACATGTGGCTGGATCAGGAGGCGTCTCTGGAACTGGGACATGCTCACTAGGAAGGAAAGGATTATCTATTGTGGATTTGGGAAAATTAGAGCTTAAAACAAAGGGTTCCAGGCCTCAGCACAGATGGATGCTCTTCTTGGTAGGGTAGGGGACAGTCATATTTCCTAGGACCTGTGCCTACCTCCCCCTTGCTCAGGCCTCTGGTGTATCTGTGATCGAGTATGCGTCACAACACTGAGTCTACTGTAGATGCTTCCTTATGACAGGGGACAGGCTTGGGCAGCCACCAGAGAACACAATGATCCTGGGGAGACAGGGGCAGCAGGACAAGGTGACCTCCAGAAGCCCTGAGGGTGTCTGCAATCACTGGGATGAGGTAATATATCTGTTATGGGTCTTAATGGGACGCCCTGAGCCCTGAGGTGGGTCCTAGGTCTCAGGGGAGTTCCCATTGCTAAAGACAGTGAGCCCAACATGCATTCGTATTTCTGAACCCACCACTCGGGCTTGCAATTCTGGCTTCATACAATTTATTGCACCCAGAAAAGTCAACTGGGGGTGCTCACAGTGAGGGAGTGGGTTCTGGAGTGACTGTGATTGATCAGGTCCTGACCCATGATTGGGAACGCATCAAGATACCATCTGTTCCCAACCTGCAAGTCCTTATCTGTGAGAACAGGGACCCTATGACCCCTTAGTTCCCACCCTCCTGCCTAAGGTGGACTTGAAACTTCCTAAATGTCCAGCCTAGTTCCTTCAAGCAGGAAATGAACTGAAAGGGTGTATAATTCTCACCTCTCAGTACTAGTCCACAGTAGTAGCCCTGCAACAGAAGTTTAGTGAAAAGAGGTCTTTCTGGAAAGAATGGCAGCGTCTCCTGGTGACCAGCAGGTGTGAGCAGCCGTCCTTTGGGCTCTTTTATGAAATTAATGCATTAACTGAGCCTCTGAGTGAGTACACATAAGGATCCTTCCACTGGGTTGAGATCTTGTGGAATCTCAACCAAGCCAGGGGTTCCCTGTGATGACCCTGTGGCTCAGGCTTGTCAGAGTTTCTAATCGTCTGATGTTCCTTTAGTCACGCATGGCCGCAATCCACACAATATTCTTCCCTCTAGAACCAGGCCTGGCAGTTCCACAGGATCACTAGCTTCAAGACTGTCTGCTGCCTGCAGGCAGACAGTCTCTAGGCTTAGCTCCGGCAAGGAGGGGGAGGGACAAAATAATAAAGAAAACAGACTCAGAGAAAGTCTGGGAGATAGACTCAAGTTTAATGTTGGAACTCAAGGGTTTTATAGTAACCCAGGCATGGGCCGGGACACATACACACAATTGGGGGCTGGGGCAGGCAATTGGGACAAGGGAGCCTCAGGCTATATTCCAGATCATAATTCTTTCCTGAGAGATCAAAGGACAGTCCAGGCATCACAGGTCTGTGAAAATAACAGCAGGGGTCAGGGCTTTGGCTGTTCGGTAACTGTTCTTAAGTGCTTCTGCTAAAATAATACATACATCTCCCCATTTTTACTTTTTAAAGGCTCAGTTGTCACAAACTGTTAATATTTTATCCATTGGGGATACATAGTGAGGCCCAATGAGGGTCCCACTGGGGACAACGGAACCTGAGTGTGTATATAGTGGGCATTTTGGCTTCTACCAGGGGCAGTAGAGCTCCTGTTTGCATATACAGCAAACTAGAGGTGTGATATTTTGCTCAATAAATCAAAGGAAGAACTGTTGGGGTCTGGAACTTTGTAGAGACAGGTGAAGCAGGAAATACTGCCTACCCCGACTTCATGGAGAAGCCCGGGGGCAGAATCTGCAGTTCCTTACCTCAAACCAGACAAAGTCCCATTCCCACACAGGGCAACATCCAACTTTGTTACAGATGCTCTGAACCCTCTGGCTGGCAGAGGAGTGGGAGGGAGAATGAAACCCATAGAACAGAGTTATCTAGAGGCAGGGACCTGTCTCTCCTGGTGTGGTCAGGGCTGAGGTTCCCAGGATAAGGTAAAGAAGATGGGGAGAGAATTTCAGAAGCTCCATACAGGGGAGGAGGCAGCCCCTGTGTGCTGGACGGCTTTAGTTGTCAACTTGACACACACACACTTGAGGGAACTCAATTGGGGAATTGCTTCCATTGGGTTGGCCTTGTAGGCATGTCTGTGAAGCATTCTCTTGGTTGCTGGGTCATGTGGGAGGGCCCAGCCCCCTATGGGTAGTGCCATCCCTAGGCAGGTGGTCTTGTGTTGAATAAGAAAGCAGGCTGAGCACAGGCCAAAGAGCAAGTGCTCCAGTAAACAGTGCTCCTCTATGCTCTGTGCTCCAGGTTTCTGCTCTGAATTCCTGCTTCAGCTTCCCTTGGTGATGGGCTGTGAGCTGTAAGACAAATAAACCCTTTCCTCCCTGACTGGGAAAAAAAAAAGCTGTGTTCCATTAAATAGGTCTCGCCTGTCCTCATGCAAGCAATCCTAATAGAATTCAATGGCCCACAAATAAGAAGGAGAGAAAGAAAAGAGACCAGTTGGAAGAAGGGGTTCTGCAAGAATGGAAGGGGACCAATAGAGGACAATGGAGGTGAATATGATCAAAATACATGTTACACATGAGTAAAATGATCAGTAACTAAATAAAAAGTTAAAAAGAATAATAATTACTACAACCCCAAATCTATTTCCATCCCCCATTCACATGCTTTCCTCATCACAGTACATCCCTAGGTAAGAACCAACTGTAACTCCAATTCCAGAACTCCAGTTGCAGGGGAATCCGACACCCTCTTCTGACCTCCGCGGCATTGCACGACTGGGGTGCACAAACCTACATGCAGACAGTACATTCATACACATACAAAAATAAATAAAAAGTGCTCTTTAAAAAAAAAAGAAAAACACCATACTTTTGTGTTCTGAATAATTTTTTTATTCATCATAGAAATTAGGGACAAGTCAGTGAAAAGCTTAGGATCTTGAAGTGTACTAATGCTGACTCCACACTGGAAATAATTATGAATAGATATTGTGAGTTGAATTGTTCACTTCCACAATAAAACAGTGTGTCTAAGTCATAACACCTGGTCCCTGTGACTGTGAACCCATGTCAAACCTACAGGAAGAAAAGGATGAAAATATACTTTTCAACAGGAGCTGTGAAGAAAGAAGCAAAGGAACTAGCATTTGTGTGTGTGTGTGTGTGTGTGTGTGTGTATGTGTGTGTATGTGTGTATCTGATAGGGGTGCTTAGAGGCCAGAGAACATTGGGTGACCTTCTCTACCATATCCACCTTATTCCCTTGACAGGATTGTGATCTGAAATCAGCTATGGTGATTCATACTACATGTCTAAAAAACTCTTATAAGGAAAACCTGCTACACTGTAAACTAATAAAAATAAAAAAATAAAATAAAACTTCAGGAGAAGAATAAAGAGGAGGAGGAGGAGGGAGAAGGAGAGGAGGAGGAGAGACAAAGGAGAAAGAGGATGGAGAAAGGCTAGGAACAGTGATACATACTTGTAGCCCCAGCACTTGGGAGGCTGAGGTACGATGATTGTAAATTTGAGGCCAGAGTGATATACACATCAAGACTGGATCTTTAAAAACATTAAGGGTATTAAAAGGGCATCTTTGTCAAAGGTCGGGAAGCTGGAGTTACATGGAGTTATATCTGGGTCCTCTATTTTATTCCATTGATCCACATGTCTGTTTTGTGGCAGTAGACAGACCATATTGTTTTTTTTTCTCCCCATTCTACATATTTTTTTGTCGAAGTTTTGTGCATTTCATACATTTCTTATTCAAATTTAGACCCATTTCCCCTTCCTTGCCCCCCACCCCGCCAGAGCTCATGCTCTGCCATATGTGTCTCGCATCTTTTTTTTCAGTCCTTTAAAAAATTTTTCAATGCAGAAATTTACTGTTTGGGCAGAAGTTTACTGTCTCACTTATTTGATCAACATGATTGTACATACAAGCCCCTCCAGCTGGATGGTGGGGGCCTTGGGCTGTGTGGGTTTGGGCATAGCAGCTTGCAAATTGGTTTTACATGAAGGATGCTTGTTTTCATTACTTATTACTTATTGTTAAAAAAATGTGTCGGTAAAAAAAAAGTTTACTGTTTCAGTCAGTTCTTTTAACAAGTCTTTTTTGTTGTTGTTCCTTCCAATATGTATTGCTCCAAAATATGTATATATACATGCCACACATATACCAAAATTATGACATCTGAAAATAATCTATGTATTAATTACAAAACATGTTTAGTGATTCATATTTTTTTTTGAGACGGGTTCTCCCTGTAGCCCCAGCTAGCCTAGAACTCACTCTGTACACCAGGCTGGCCTTGAACTCACAGAGATATGCCTGTCTCTGCCTCCCAAGTGCTGGGATTAAAGGCATGTGCCACCATGGCCAGCACTAAAGACGGTTCTTAGCTGCCATGTGGGTGCTGGGAATCAAACCCTGGTCCTCTGCAAGAACAGTTGGCACTCTTAACCACTGATCCATCTCTCCAGCCTCAGTGAGTCATATTTTAACAATAGAGTTGTATGCAGGTAAAGAAAAATATTACTTCACATTACTACATTACATTGCAAGTTGATGAGTAACATCAGGTATTATATTTACTAAAAAAGAAAGAAAGATAAAATAATTATGCAGTTTGTCTTACAAACAGAAATTTGGTTCTAGGATCCACAAACAAGGGACACTGTATTGTGTTTGTTTTTCTGGGACCGCGTTACTTCACTTAGCATAATGGCTTCAAGCTCCATCCATTTAACTGCAAAGTTCATGATGTTGCCTTTCTTTACTGCTGCATAGAATTCCACTGTGTAGATGTACCACATTTTCTTTATCCACTTGTTGGTTGAGGGTCACTTGGGTTGGTTCCAGTTTTTAGCTATTGGGAAGAAAGCTGCAATAAGCATGGATGTGCCTGTATCTCTGGGATAGGATGAGTCTTGTGGGTATATATCTAGGAGTGGTATGACTGGGTTTCTGTAGTATAATTTGAAATCAGGTATAGTGATAACTCCTTGCAGTGCTTTTTGTTCAGGATTGCTTTGGATGATCTTGATCTTTTAGGCCTCCATATAAATCTTTGGATTTCCCCCCCATGTTTGTGAAGAATGGTCATGGTATTTTGATTGGAATTTCACTGAATATGTAGATTCATATGAATGATGATGGTCATTTTCACAGTACTAATCCTGCCTATCCAAAGCCTAGGCAATCTTTCTCTCATCTGGTGTCTTTCTCGTTTCTTACTGTGGAGCTGTGAATTCTCTTGCTGGATGAATGCAAATGGCTTGAAAGAAGCCTGACGAGTTGGCAGAGGGCCAACTTGGTATGATTGTGCTTGAATGCTTGGGCTGGGTAGAAGCTTGCAGAGTTTGGCTAAGACTCTGCCCTTGATTGCTTATACTTGGAATATAAACACAGGAATCATTAGACATATTAGTGCTGAAACCAAATGTCACTATATTCCCTGTTTACTTTTACAGCTAGGCCTATTGAACCTTGGATTCTGTTTTTCTCCTAAAGCCTTCCTTTCATCTAGCGCATACACATTGTGTAGCTTTCTGTAATTGTCCTGGGGTAACTTCTGCAAGCTGTGAGAGATATAAAAGCTTAAGATTCAGAAATAAATCTTTGTCAGCCTTCCTTTGAGCTGATTGTCCATGTCCTTCATAAGAGTGGTGGTCCAGGTCTTGGAACCTAGGGTTCCACACACTTACCAAGGACTATATTTTTTTAAATGTGGCGATTTTGAATTGGTCTTCTTCCATGACTTATTTGTCAACATGTCTATCCTTGTTATGTAGGAAGGCTACTGAGGTTTACAGGTTAATTTTTTATACTGCCTGTTTGCTGAAAGTATTTATCAACTCTAAGAATCTTTAGAATCTCTAATGCATTGTGATGGTTAATCCTGGGTATCAACTTGACTGGACTAGGGATGAACAAATAAGAGAAAAATATCTTCAGATTGGACTACCCCAAGCCAGATGGCCCACCCTAAATGTAGGCATTACCTTCTGCTGGCAGGCAGTATAAAAGGCCATGGCAGAGAGAGCTGGTCCTTTTTTCATGCAGTTTTCCCCTCTCTTACCGGTGAGTTTATCTTGCTGCTGTGATCAACCCTTCAGATACCAGCGTACACTGAGACCGGCAGATCTCCTGGAATCCATCGGGCCTTCAGCACCAGATTGGGACTACTGAGACATTGCCTTGCAGACTGAACAGTTCCCTGGATTCTCAGCCTCTCCAGTGCAGCACAACTATTGTTGGACTCCTTGAACTCTGTCACATGAGCAAATCAATAAATCTGTACATAGCTATATATTCATTCTATTGATACTGTTTCTTTAGAGAACCCTGAATAATACATGCATAGAATCATGTTATCTGAAATTAGGAACACTTTGACTTCTTTCTTTCATTTTGTATCCACTTTATTTCTTTTTTAAGAAATATTTTTATTGAAATTTTATGCATTTCATATATCATTTCTCTGTCCAATTTAGACTCATTACCCTTTCAATACCTCACCTGAGTTCATGCATTCTGCCATCCATATCTTATATCTTTTTCTGAGTCTTTTTTTTTTTTTTTTTTTTTTTTTTCTAGACAGGGTCTCCCTGTAGCCCCAGCTGTCCTGGAACTCGCTCTGTAGACCAGGCTGGCTTTGAACTCACTAGGATCCGCCTGCCTCTGCTTCCCAAGTGCTAGGATTAAAGGCGTGCACCACCACACCTGGCTTTTTCTGAGTCTTTTTAAAATTTTTCTATGCAGAAGATTATTGTTTTGGGGAGAACTTTACTGTTTTGGTCAGTTCTTTGTCCTAATTCTTTTGTTGTTGTTGTTCCCTCCAATTTGTATTGTTTCAAAATGTGCATATATATGTCACACTTACACTAAAATGATGTCATCTGAAAATAGTATGTTATTTCCAAATCATATTTCAGAATTCACATTTTCCCTTTTAATTTTATAGTACTTTAAAATATGCATAATACAGTCCACCCATATATAAAAATTGCAGTCTGAAAATAAGTGGTAGGTTAATTCTAGAGCCCTTTAAGGGATTCACATTATAAGAGTACAGTTGTTTTTAGGTAAAAAGAAATATTAACATTGCTCAGTTTGCCTTACAACTAGGGATTTGGTACTAGCATCCACAAATGAAGGATACCATTCATTGATTTTTATCTGGGACAGTGTTACTTCACTTAGCATAATATTTTCTAGTTCCATCCATTTACCTGTAGCGTTCGTGATGTCATCTTTCTTTACCTCTGCATAGAACTCCATTGTGTAGATGTACCACATTTTCTCTATCCACTCATTGGTTGAGGGGCACTTGGGTTGGTTCTAGCTCTTCACTATTGTGAAGAGAGCTGCAATAAACATGGATGTGAGGAATGTGCCTGGCCAAAGTGCTCAGCCTCTCACTTTATTTCTTTCTCCTGTCTTATTGGTTTAAGACTTCAAGCACTGTATTGAGTAGGAGTGGGAGAGTGGATAGCTGGGCCTTGTTCCTGTCCTTATAAGGAATGCTTTGAGTTTCTCTCCATTTAAGATGATGTCAGCTATAGGTGTGTTGTATATAGTCTTACTTATGTTAATGTAAACTTCCTATCCAGTTAATGAGTTTGCCTAAGATTACTTGCCCAAGATCAACACAGTTGGGCTTGTTGATTATCCATGTCCTCTGTCCAGCATGCACCCTGCCCAGAATGGAAGGAGGGGGAATGAGAATCACAGAACCCTCCCCTGAGAATCCAGCCACACCTCCCAACATGTGATGAGCAAGTTGATCCCAATCACACATTGACAGGGGTGGGGGCAAGGCTACATAAGCTGGGGAAGTGTAGGGGAGGGTCTCTCACCATCTTGGGTTACTCTAAGGAAGCCATCCTTCATGCTTGGGTGAAAATTTTCTGGGTGGACTGAGGTAGGGGGCATCCACACTCCTGTAGGTAAACCCAAACCCTTCACTCTGTATGTTAAGGCCAATAAACTCATTGGATTCTAGGTACATGACCACCTGCGCAGGGGTGGCACTGCCCACAGACATGGCCACAGGCCAGTCCAATAGAGGAAATTCCCCAATTGAGGCTCCCTGAACCCAGGTGTTTCAACTTGATACTAAAGCTATGCAGCGCTCATGGGTTATTACAAGATAAAAAGAGTCACGCACAAGGTACCTCCCTAGGAGCTTTTGTTCGGAGAAGTCCAGGAGGCACCCAAAACAACACAAACTATTGCTATTGCTCTTCTTGTCCACCTTCACCAGAGGGTAAGACCCTATTGGTAAAGACAGCATGCACTTTGATTGTGGAACCCAGAGAAATCAGTCTTGAACTGATCAGGAAACTCTTGCTGCTGGCTAGCATTCATAGTGCTGTAAGATGCTATACAGGTTGTGGAGGAAGCAAAGACATCAATGGTCTTATCCAACAGTGTGATCCCTGCATGCCACACCATTGATCTGCCAGGAAGAGGCGCTCACTGGTGCAGTAGTGGCAAGATTATGGGACCAACAAAGTGCTCTCTTGATTGTATTTGAGGCCATTGCCACAGGAGAGAATTAATATCTGGTACTGTAAACATGGCCAAGACCCATGACTCGGGAAGTCCTAGGCCCAAGAGCCTACTGAGATTGTTTTTCATTTCATTTCATTTCATTTCATTTCTTTTCTTTTCTTTTCTTTTCTTTTCTTTTCTTTTCTTTTCTTTTCTTTTCTTGAGACAGGGTCTCCCTGTAGCTCCAGCTGTCCTGGAACTCACTATGTAGACCAAGCTGGCCTTGAACTCACAGAGATCTGCCTGCCTCTGCCTCCATGTACTGGGATTAAAGGTGTGAACCACCATGTCCGGCTTAGGTTGTTTTTCCAAATACTCATGTTGACAGACTAGTCTCTAAATATTTATACTCATAGACCTAGGCCTATGGGAGCAGGCCTAGGCCTAGTCCTGATCAGAGAAGCTTCTTATTGCAATGGGTAGTGGTCAATGTACAGATGCACTAAGGTTCAAAATGTTGAGAAGATGTGTTTGTGAGTGCTTAGCCATAAATGGGACATCTATACCATACCTACGCTCCACCCCCAAGGCTAAGAGAACATCTCAGAAGGGGGATGGGAAAAATGTAGGGCTGAAGAACGTAACAGGGTGCTGTACAATGCTGTTCTGTGGACATGACACAGCTGTTTCAGACATGAACTCATGGTAGCTGTGGTTACCCACACAAGATCAAGCTAGCCATAATTCATCAGAGAAGCTTCTCTTTACAGCAGATGAACACAGAGACTCACAGAGATGCAGTGAGTAAGAGACTGAAGAATGCTCAGCCTTAAATGTGTCACACTCCCTCCTCCCAGGGCTCAGGGATCATTCCAGAAGAGGGATCAGATATTGGAAGAGCCAGAGGCACTGGATGACACTCTGTTATGACACAAATGGCTGTGAGTCAAGTGCATCAACTCTGTGGCTGCCACCGCTTTTGGCACCCCTCAAAGACATGAGACACAGCTTTGTAACCTTCCAATATGGACTGAGGACTCATGTCTCTCCAAGAATCCTCCAGACCTTCAATGCCAGCTGGGGACTACTGAGATACCCAGCTTGTGGACTAAACAGCTAAGAGAATGCCAGCCTCATCAGAATATAGACTGCCATTGTTGGACTACCTGGGCTGTATCATGGAGGCCAGTACAGGGGGATCAAGACAGGATGCATGCTTACTGGATTTCATTTGGGGGACCATGGGAGGGAAAGATCCCCATGTGGAGCAAAAGTGCAGGATTGATAGTTGTTTGGGATTGCCAAGGAGGAACCTTCGAGCACTTCCTTAAGGAAAACATGACATCTTTTAGGAAGAAAAATCCTACAATTCAAGTTATATGTGTATGTATACATAATTTAATATATATAAAATATAACTATGTATATATACTGTAGCAATACAAGTTGGAGAGAACAACAATGAAAGAACTGAAAAAAAACTGGAAAGACTCAGGAAAAGATACAGGACATGTATGGCAGAGTGCAAAGACTCGGGTGAGGTGGAAAAGTAAGTGATTCTAGATTTTTGAGAAATGATGTATGACCTATGGAAAAAGTTTAATAATAATAAAATAATGTACATGAGTGACAATACCAGAGTTGTGCTCACACAGAGAAGGGCGGCTCAGTGCTGACCATGGGCTCCTGGACACAGTGCTGAGACATCCCAGTGCTCATCTGCAAATGAGGGATTTGGAGCCACAGATGCCTGCCTTCCCCCAAATCCCTGATATTACTTCCAACAATCACATGGAGAGCAACCTCTTAATATTGACCCTTGATAACCCTGGCCCTCCACTTTGCCCTGTGTTCTATGAAACAGGTTCTCCATTCAGGGATCTTTTGTTTCTCTTTCCTACTCATGATCAGCAATCATCAAATTTCACACGTATTATAGTGGAACATGTCTAAACACTCAGAGCAGACAGGGACATATTTTAGTGGGTGCCTACATTTGTAACATCATAAAACTCTCATGTCCCAAGCCAGTATTATACCTTGGTCTGGAAATCAGTGATGATTGAACCTTTCCATGTTCTAGACACAATGATGCCATCAACAATCTGAGGAGTGAAGTGCTCATAGTTGGCTCCAAAGAGCAACCTCAGAGGTGAGATGCTATTATTGCTCACGTTGGAATGAGCATTGAGTGACATGCAGACATCGCATGGAAATCAGCCTCACTCCCAGCAAGAATTACACCATGAAATGGCCACACCAAAGAGGTAAGAACAGCTCTGAAGGTTGTTCCCAAGGAGAGTTGCATGATTTTGCTAATAAAATAAAGAGAGTTCCATACCAGGAACTGTTCAGCAGAGGATACCCATACCCAGACTCATGAGAACATGTCTGCTTCCCTATCTCCCTGTGCGTCTCCTCTGCGCTCATCCCAAGAGACAAGCTCCACGTGAGCTGCTCAGTCAGGTGCTCAGTGTGATTTTGCCACTCTGTGTACTTCCTGAAGCGTTTCCAGGACTGGGGACATGACTGGCCAGGGTAAAGACCCCACAGTCCTGGCAGATGGATGGACTAAAAGAGTGGAAGACATCCCATGGGAAGGTTCTGAGATGGACAATCCAGCCCTCAACCACCTTCAACTGGAAGGGGCAATCAAGGAAGTCACCAGGTCTATGGGTGGCTACCTCCTGGCCTTCAATATGTTGAGGACAGAGCAGGCAGGGAGCGGCGTTGGAGAAGGTTCCATTGCTATGAGATGCGACTCCAGAGAGTCTGGATCCTGGCCAAGTGGGCGAAATTAGAGCTAAATACTCTTGCTTCCCTTTCTTGTGAGGATGCTGACGTGACAGTTTCTGAAAGTCAAAGAAACCTGGGTTGCCTGTCCATAAGCACAGTCGGAGCTACTGGGAAGAGATATAATGGTGTTCTGTCCCACATCCCTGCTCTGCCTGGGCGAGATATAAAAATGGGAAGGGGAGAGACCTGGTCTTGGAGAGACTCCACCCACAGACTTCAGAAATCCCTGAGGGGCTCTGGGGTTAGAGGACCTTCACAGGTTTCAGGGAGAAATCTCTCACAAGGAAATTTCTTTCAGGGTTAAGTCTGGGCCTCAGGATCCCTGCACTGGCAGGTAAGTGTTCCCTGTTCCCTGTTATCCTAGGTCATTATACCTCACTGGTGGTGAGGGCCTAAACCCTGGACAATGGGGATACAGAACAGCAGGGTTGGCTGAAGCTGGAGCTACCAGCAGGATCCTTGGATTGAATACCACAATCCATGGCAGCATGTCCTGGGAATGTGCCACTGATTTATTTGGAGGGAGCCTCTGAAATACTATTGTCAGGGCTCATCCAGGCTCTGTGGTCCCCATGCTAGAGACTGTCTCATGTGAGGAGATATCAGGTATTGTGGAGTGCCATTTCTACAGAGGGATGCTCAGATCCCTGTAAAAACAGGTCTCCTTGCCTGGGCATGGTGGGGCATGCCTTTAATCCCAGCACCTGGGAGGCAGAGACAGGCAGATCTCAGTGAGTTGTGAGTTCAAGGCCAGCTTGGTCTACATAGAGAGTTCCAGACCAGCTGGAGCTACAGGGAGACCCTGTCTCAAAAATACAAAAAACAAAACAAAACAAAACCACCACAGGTCTCCCTGGAGCCTGGGAACAAGGCTGAGTTCTCCGTCTCATCCATTGAATAGCACCATGGATGGTGATAAGCAGTGACTATGAAACACTTGCTGGGTTGTCAGAGCACAGGGGCCCTCTTGGAGCTGGTGATGACAAATAAGATCATATTTAGGATACTTAGTTGGAGGGCTCTGCCCTTAGGAAAAAGGATCTGCTTTATGGGGTATGCCCCTCACAGCCCATTATGGATGGACAGTATGTAAATTGCAAGTCTATTTAACAACTCTCCCCCCACTTTCCTAGGAGACCTCTTCAGCAAACCCAGATTTTTAGCCCTCCCTAGCTCTGTGGTGAACTCTGGAGAGAATGTGACCTTTCAGTGTATCTCATGGCTGAGATACGATGGATTCATTCTGAACAAAGAAGGAGAACACACATCCTCTAGGATTCTGGACTCACAGTATATTTTCACTGGGCATTTGCAAGCCATGTTTTATATGGGCCCTGTGACCTCTAGCAACAGAGGAACATTCAGATGTTATGGCTACTACAAAAGCAATCCACAGAAGTGGTCAGAACCCAGTGAGCCCCTGAAGATACAAATAGCAGGTGAGCAAGCTCAATCCTTGACTGAATCATTTTCCATGAACTCTGCTACCAGGGGAATGGGAAGCTGAGTGTAGCTTCCGGATTCTGAGCCAGAGTCCCAGAGAGTGAGGGACACTATGGGAGACGGCAGGAGTTTGGCCATAACCAGTTCAACACCAATCTCATATTCTTTCCAGGGCTGTCTAGGAATCGCAGTTCAACACCAATCTCATATTCTTTCCAGGGCCATGTAGGAATCTCAGTTCAACACCAATCTCATATTCCTTCCAGGGCCATCTAGGAATCCCAGGTCAACACCAATCTCATATTCCTTCCAGGGTTGTCTAGGAATCCCAGTTCAACACCAATCTCATATTCCTTCCAGGGCCATCTAGGAATCCCAGGTCAACACCAATCTCATATTCCTTCCAGGGCTGTCTAGGAATCCCAGTTCAACACCAATCTCATATTCCTTCCAGGGCCGTCTAGGAATCCCAGTTCAACACCAATCTCATATTCCTTCCAGGGCTGTTTAGGAATCCCAATTCAACACCAATCTCATATTCCTTCCAGGGCTGTCTAGGAATCCTAGCTCAACACCAATCTCATATTCCTTCCAGGGCCATCTAGGAATCCCAGTTCAACACCAATCTCATATTCCTTCCAGGGCCATCTAGGAATCCCTTCCTTCTTTGAGAACCTGACTCTCTTGGGTTCCTCTGACATTGTCTATGATAGGATTGGTCTGTCGCATAAAACAAGATGTGGCTCTCCCAGTGCCTTGGCGGGCAGCCCCATGCCTGGTTCTCCTAGCTGAGATCCACTTGGCTTTTTAGCTCATACCTTATGAGTCAGTAGAGAAGTTCAGATTCATACAGACTCTCCACTAAGTTGCTGGCACGTGGTGACCCCACGATTACCGTTTTTGTTATTATTAAGGTCTTTTTAAAATTTTATTTATTTATTTATTTATTTATTTATTTATTTATTTGTCTTTTATTTTTTTCGTCTTTTCAAGACAGGCTCTCCCTGTAGTCCCAGCTGTCCTGGAACTCACTCTGTAGACCAGGCTGGCCTTGAACTCACAAAGATCCGCCTGCCTCTGCCTTCCAAGTGCTAAGATTAAAGGCGTGCTTATTATTCATTTGCTTAAAAAATTTTTTTTTCATTTACTTTTTCTTCAACAACTATTAACTTGACAAACTATTTTAAATTTCTTTTTTTTATATTTTATTGAATTTGTGTGCATTTCATACAAAACATTTTAACCTTCTTGGCATCCTCTCGCTCCTATGGAACCTCCATAAAGCCCATGGGGTTTCATGCATTCTGTCATATATGTTAAGGCTTATCGAGCCCAGTTTGTGTACCCGGATGTCCCTCAGTGCAAGTTCATCCACTGGAGTCTAGTCTCCCTTAAAGAAGATCAGCTGTCCCTCACCCAGCAGTGATCAGCTGCCAATAGTTCTGTGGCTAAGGTTGGGCCCTGCTTGCTACTCATTTCCCCAGTCCCGTGCTGGCTTTTTGTCTGAGTTTGCATGGGTCTTGTGCATGCTGACACTGCAGCTGTAAGTTCATATGAGCAAGTTCCCAGGAGGCCGGAAGACTCTGCTTCCTTACGATCCCGCACCTCCCCTGGTTCTTAAAATCTTTCTGTCCCCTCTTTGGCAATGGTCCCTGAGCTGTGCATGGGTGAGTTTAATATAGGAATCCTAGCCAAGGACACATTCTCTGCGGTCTCTTACTCTCTTCAGTTTGGTTGTTTGGGGCTTTCTCTGTGCATTGTACTCTGTTTCATGAGAAAGCTTCACTGGTGTGAGTGGAGAGATGCATTAGGATTCTCTCTACCCCCTGTTCCACTGAGTCAGACCTCACCATCATCTTGATCAGCCGCAAGGAGCCCACCTGTCGAGTCAGGGGCACAGACCCTGCGCAAACTCTGCTGAGAGAGTCAAAGAAGTGATGGCTATGACAAGGTGTGAGGTCCTCAGGACGGGAGACAAAAGCAGGAAAGAATCTAAATAAAGGGTCAGAGAAAATGTATGGATACAGGCAAAACACTCAGACGCAAGACAGTTCAGAACAAGGGCAAACCCTCCCCTTCCCACATCCTTTTTCTGTCCGGAACAGCTGCTTTCACACCCTCCCCTGCCCTGCCCCCCGTGCAACCAGGTGGTCAGAGTAGCAAGGGATCCCGCCATATTAGTTATATAACCTGCCATAACTATTAGTGCTGTTTAAATACCTATATATGTAATTGCTTGTCCTTCATTAGTAGGATCGAAAGGTTATTCCTGGACAAACTGTCAGCCCATGAAAGGAAACAGCCAGAATTGACCAGAGTCCAAGACAACAGCTCCACAGAAAGTAGACTGCTTTGCTTCTCATCCACCTGTGCCCCTTTTCTAAGCCTAGGGAACAATCTGTGGAAGAGAGGGCGTGGTAGAATGTAAGGGCTGCGATTGGGGTGAATGGTGAAACTACAGCAATATAGTCTGGACACTCATTTGATCAACTTATAAGCCCCCCCCCCCCC
>VZQC01011202.1:412026-427103 GCA_009823505.1 Rhizomys pruinosus | reverse complement strand
GCCCCCACAGCCACTAGATCTAATCAAGCCAAAGACCACACCTTTAATCCCAGCTGGGGGGATAACTCCAACCTCACAGCCACAAAGGCCAATCAAACCAAAGACAGCAGGACCAAACGATCAGCAATCAGCTCGCCAAGGCACCCAGTTCCTACCTGTCTTCCCCTCTTCCTGCCGCTGGGCTCAAGAGATCTCAGGAAGCTTTTAATTTATATTAATTTTATTCATATTTACATAGGGTTATCTCTCCTTCAATTGCTTTTCAGCCAATAGTCTTTTATTTATTGATAAAAGTCATATCAATCACATTAAGGTGATTTTGTATTAAAAAATTTAAATTAAAATTTAAAAATTAAAAAATAAAAATTTAAATTAAAAAAATTATAGCTGGGCTTGGTGGCACACGCCTTTAATCCTAGCATTTGGGAGGCAGAGGCAGGCGAATCTCTGTGAGTTCAAGGCCAGCCTGATCTACAGAGTGAGTTCCAGGACAGTCAGAGTTCCAGGGGGACCCTGTCTCAAAAAGACAAAAAAAAAAATACTAATTATTGCAATTTTTTTGAGACAGGGTCTCCCTCTAGCCCCAGCCGGCCTGGGACTCACTCTATAAACCAAGCTGGCCTTGAACTCACAGAGATCTGCCTGCCTCTGCCTCCTGAGTGCTGGGATTAAAGGCATATGCCACCACACCTAGCTTAAAGACAGTTCTTAGCTGCCATGTGGTTGCTGGGAATCGAACCCGGGTCCTCTGCAAGAGCAGTCGGCGCTCTTAACCACTGAGCCATCTCTCCAGCCTCTCAATTTTCATACAGTAGAAGCTAATGGCATTTAGTCCCCCTCCCCTATCTGCACCTCCTCTTCAGTTCCTCATAGGAACTCACAGTCATGTTGACAGCACGCACAAATCCCAGGCAAGCTCAAACCAGACAAAACTCACAGCATAGAAATGTGGAAGTGGATAAGAATTCTCAACTCAACCAAAGGAACTTTTGGCAACTTATGGCTGCTGGGAGGGAGAAAGACAGTGCCTTACAAGGACGGGACTCTTGGTGTGGTGACTGCCTTACAGGGACAGGACTCTTGGTGTGGTGACTGCCTTACAGGGACGGGACTCTTGGTGTGGTGACTGCCTTACAGAGACGGGACTCTTGGTGTGGTGACAAGGCTCACAGTGGATGAAGCCACTCTGAAGGACATTTGGGAACACAAATCAGATTCTTTGGGAGTTTCTATTAGGGAGCTTTACCATCACCACACCATCATCCTTCCTCTTTCTCCCTTCCCATTGTTATTATTCACCCTCTCAGGCTGTCTTCTGTTTTCATACCTACCCAAATATACCTGTCTCTATATAGATAGATACACTCACACCTACTTTCATCTATGTGTATGTATGCACATGTGCATGGTATTATGTATCTGCATATACGATCCACACTGAGACAAGGCATGATATTTTGTGGTGTTTGTCTTTCTAACTCTGGTTTATATAACGATACCCAATTACATCTATGTCCCTGCAATTGTTCCTCCATACAAGATTGTTCTTGCTTCAAAGATATGTACTTGTGCAGCATATAAACATATACAAATACATCTTTAATTGTAACATAATATTTACATATATATATATATATATAATTACAAAAATCTCCTCCACATCAATATTTTGAGCCAGTATGTTTTTTTTTTTTCAACTTTTAAGGATCAGATTTATTTGGAGAAAAACAAAAAAATCCCACAACCCAAAGGATGGGATTTTACATCTCAAGACATCTCCCAAGTAATGTCTACAGATTACAAATCATTTTCATAGAAGATATTTTTATACAAATTTTACATGTATTCAGGAGCGGGACATAAGTCAACCCCTGCTTTTATTTATTTATTTATTTTTGATTTTCTTTTTTTATTTCTTTTTTTTCACATAAATTTATTTTTATTTTTTTAACAAATCTAAACCTGTGTTCCCACCCATTCCCCCACCCCGCCAGAGCTCATGCATTCTGCCAAACATGCTTTTCATCTCTTTTTCAGTCTTTCTCAATATTCTCCATGAGGAAGTTGACTGTTTTGAGCAGAAGTTCACTGTTTCAGTCAGTTCTTTGATGCAGTCCTTTTCTTCTTGTTGTTGTTGTTGTTATTTCCAATATGCATTATGCCCAACTGCTTTGGACAAAGCTCAGGGGGCCCTACACAAGAAATACTTACAACTAGTAAGTATTACAATTACAAATCGTCGTTTGTTTTTCTGGGACTGTGTTACTTCACTCAGCATGATGTCCTCTAGCTCCAGCCATTTTCCTGCAAAGCTGGTGATGTCGTCTTTCTTTACTGCTGCATAGAACTCCATTGTGTAGATGTACCACATTTTCTCTATCCACTTGTCAGTTGGGCATTTGGGTTGGTTCCAGCTCCTTGCTATTGTGAAGAGAGCTGCAATAAACATGGCCGTGCATGTATCTCTGTGGTGGGGTAAGTCTTGAGGGTACATGCCCAGGAGTGGTATGGCTGGGTCGGGTGGCAAGTTCATTCCAAGTCTTCCAAGGGTTCTCCACACTGCTTTCCATAGTGGCTGTATGAGTTTACATTCCCATCAGCAGTGGATGAGTGTTCCCCTTTCCCCACAACCTCTCCAGCACTTGGTATCATTTGTTTTCTTGATCCTAGCCAGTCTTTTTGGTGTAAGATGATATCTTAAAGTGGTTTTGATTTGCATTTCCTTAATGATTAGTGATGTTGAACACTTCTTAAGATGTTTCTCAGACATCTCTAATTCCTCACTTGTGAAGTCTCTGTTCAGTTCTTTGCTCCGTCTATTGAATGGGTCATTTGTTTTCTTTTTTCTTTGTTTTTTGAGTAGTTTATATATTCTGGAAATCAATGCTTTGTCAGATGTATCTGCAGTGAAGGTTTCCTCCCACTCTGTGAGATTTCTCTTCACTTCCTTGATTTTTTCTTTTGATGTATAGAAGCTTTTGAGTTTAACAAGGTCTCATTTGTCAATTGTCAACCTTAATTCTTGCGCAGCTGCTATCTGATTTAGGAAGTCTTTTCCTACACCTATGTCTTGTAGTTTGCTGCCAACTTTTTCTTCTATCACCTTCAGAGTTTGGGGTTTCACCTTGAGGTCTTTGATCCATCTGGAGTTCACTTTTGTACAAGGCGAGAGGTAGGGGTTTAATTTCATTCTTCTACAAGTGGTGATCCAGTTTTGCCAACACCACTTGCTGAAGATGCTGTCTTTTCTCTATTGTGGCTTCTTGGCCTCCTTGTCAAATATAAGATGGCTGAAATTGTATGTGCTCAGATTTGGATCTTCGGTTTTGTTCCATTGGTCAACAGGTCTGTTTTTGTCCCAGTACCAGGCTGTTTTTATGACTATAGCCCTGTAGTATAGTTTGAAGTCTGGTATAGAGATCCCCCCATGTAGCTCTTTTCACTCAGGGTTATTTTGGCTATTCGGGGTCTTTTTTTTTTTTTTTTTCAAATGAATTTAAGAACTTTTGTTTCCAAGCCTGTGAAGAAACTCTTGGGGATTTTGTTTGGAATTGCGTTAAATCTATACAAGAGTTTCGGTAAAATGGACATTTTTACAATGTTAATTTTCCCAATCCATGAGCATGGGGGGTTTTTCCATCTTTTGATGTCTTCTTCAATTTCTTTCTTTAAAGGTTTAAAAATTTTCCTGCTTTTATTTTAACAGAGGAGCAAAGTAGGAGAGTGGGATAAAACAGCTTTCTTTTCTTTTGATGCAAGTACTTGTAAGGAAATAGACATGAAGAGGGTGAGCTACCTTCTCATTGTCTACTGACCCTTGGGCGTGTCTCTAAAAGCCCACTTCCTAGCTACTAGCCAGTCACGCCCACTGGATAAGCCACCTGCCATGCCCCCCCCCCCACTGCAGCCCACCACAACACCTCTGCATGGAGGGCAAGACCCAGATTAGGGCCTGCAAATTAAGACTGAATTGTTTGCAGGAACCCCGACTGCCGCATGTGGCATCGGGGAAGATGCTTGCCATCTGCAGAGCTGACCCTAACAGGTACACATCAAAACATATAAGCCAAGCGACCATTCTTCGAGAAAGCAGGACTGTGGTAAACAGTTCTTTCATTAGCCTTTATTCTCAAGGGAAGCCAAGAAACCAACCCTTATAAGCAGAAACCCCAACACAGGCTAGGTCACATAAATCCAAGCACTGGCAACGGATTTCAGTGAAGTAACTTATAAAAACCTTACAAAGCACCCCAGTCAAGGTTGTAGAAAGGCCTCCAATTCAGCAGTTCCTATTCACCACCCAAGTCCTTCAACTGAAATAGTCTGATCTACTTGGGGTCAGAGCTGCAGGAGCAGGGATTTAGGGAGGGAGGGAGTAGGAATCGACCAAGGACGTCTCAGCTGGCTCAGCTGGCTCGTGGCTCCTTTGAGAGCAGTGAACGATTCTTCAGGCCACAATTTCTGGTGGCTGAGATAAAAGGCCTTTGAAGGCAGGTGTGGGACACTGCTGATGGAAGGTTGATAATAGTACCAGAACATGAGATGCCCAGAATGACAAGGTTTCAAAAGAATATGGATGTAACTGAAGGTTTAGAAAGGACAGTGTTTAGAAGGTAAAACCAGGACACCCGAGTCTGGAACTGTCACGACCCCTCCTCCAAGAAACCAGCGTCCACCACGCTTGTCTACTGGAGGCCATGCCACTTCCTCTAGTTAGTACTTGGTGTAGAAGAATCTATCTCCCCACAAAGCTTTTTCCAAACCACGATTGAGTTTCCTATTCATTTTGGTCCCAAGCAGTAATATTATTGGTCTGTAGACTCACTTCCAACTACCCCCTTGGGGGGGGTAAAAAATAAAATTAAAATTAAAAAAAAAAGAAAGAAAAAGTAATTCCCCCTAGGCTGGCTCCAGTTAAGTCAGAATTAAAATGGGTTGGCAGCCTCCTGGAGACTAAATCTACCTTTTCAGAGATGAGAAATGTATTCAGATGTTTGGGAATTCATATACACCACCGCGGATAAGAATTAAAGGTAGAAACTTCAGTCTTCTTTGCACCTCCTTGTACTGTCCAACTGATCCAACCCAGTCTCACTGTCACTGCCATTTCTGCTAAATGGAGCCCCTAGGCACTAGTCACAACAGGCAACTGCTTGGTATTAGAACACATCACATCTTTCCCATTCAAAAGCTAAAGCCACCGTCTCTCTGGCTACAATGGTGATTCTCCTGTTACTTCAATACTTTAAGGGCTGCAGCAGCATGCAAAAGAATTTCATTCCATTAAAAAAAGTTAAGAAAGGCCTTCAGGAGATGGTGAGTTTTATTTTGTCTTGTCTGGATAGAGGTTTGATTTGCTCTTGAATGTTCCAGGGTGGAGAGACCAGGAGACAGCAGAGGCTGTGGTGTCTACTCAGTGTAGTCTTCTCCCTCATTCTCGTCCTCACCATCCACGGAGAGAGCAGCATACTTGCTCACAATGCTGAACTTAGAGGCTGGATTTTCTTCAGGTTTCTTTGGCTCAGGCGCAGATCTGGAGTCTTGATCTTTTTTGCCATCTTTCCTGTCTGACTCCTTCCAGTGGTCTTTATTCCCTCCGTCTCCAGGAACACAGCTGGTCCCGGTTTGGCCTTTGGGGACACTCACCCCATCCACTTTGTTTTCATCTTTCCTTGCTGGTCTTTCCTCAGATGACCGAGCTGTAGCTACTTTCCCTCCACCTCTTGTAGGGGACTGCTGCTCTGTGTCTGAGCTCTGCTATTGAGCAGGAGGGTTAGAACTCCGCTTCACCCACGCATTCTCCTTTGGTGGAGGGGCTGGCATTGCCTTTAGAGGCTGATCAGGTTTGGGAAGCTTAGAAGTTGGAGAGTGACTAGAGACTTCTCACTCTCCTTTATGAATCCTGGTCTGACTTACTTCCTCCAGATGTGGCTGAGGGGCACTGAGCACGGAATCCAGGTCTTCAAACTCAGCATAACCAAACCCTTTCAACCTGTCTGGATTGCTGGGTTCACGTGGTAAGCGCACTGCACTGATATTTAATCCTCTGAAGAATTCCTTAATGGAGTCTTCTGTCACATCATAGGGCAGGTTCCCTAGGAAAGCAGTGTAGGGTGGCGATTTGGGAAGACGGCTCCGGTCGATATTGGGTTACCGAGCAGCTCGTGGAGCAGTGGGAAGGATGGAACGATCAATTGGAGGTGCCCTATACACATCATCATAGTTACTGTGCCACGTTGTTGACACATCTCCTTCCAGGTCGTCTGTTTCATCAGCCCAGCTGACTGGTTTGGGAACATAGGTGCTTCCTCTACCAGTTCCCCCATCCTTAGCCTTAGTCTGTTAGGGAGATGGTCTTCCCCTTCTTATTCTTTTTTTGCTGAGGCCGCCATGTTGGGAGAGGGAGAGAGAATGCAAAGCGAGCCAGTATGTTTTTACATGTGTATTATTTACTCTTTGGTGTAGACATGTATTATTACTGATTAAAACACATAAATGTGTGTGTTGTGAATAGATCTATACCTCTTTGTGAGTTTCCTAACTATGTGATGAGATGCTCTAGGGATGATGATGCACCATCCCTGGGAACTGGCTGGTGTGTCTGCAGGGGAGATAGGCCCTATCACTCTTTTGTACCTCTGATGTTCAGGAGTCCCAAGAAGCAGATTCTGGCCCAGGATCTTGGGCCTCAGCTGAATTAGTAGAAACCCAGCCCCTGGGGAATTATCTTACAGGGTCATGTGTCTCAGACTGAGCAGAGGACACAGGCAGGTCCACTAAGTTTTGAAATGGGAGACCATTTTTCTCACCCTGAACTCTCAGGAATCAGATTAACTTTCTTCCAGATTGATTCAAACATAAATTCTGAACTCAGAGAGAACAGTGGAGTAGAGACTCCTGTAAGGAAGCTAACGAGCACCCTGAAATGTCAGGGAAAGGGTCTTCCAGGACCTTCAGGAAGTTATGTAAAGAGACTCGTGTATACTTATGGGAAATAAGAGATAAAGGAAGTAACACAGATCCCAGGACAAAGGCTGGCTTCTCTCAAGCTCTTCACACGCTCTTCTTTTCCAGGTTTCTCAGGAGACCCTGAGACCATCAGCCCATCAGAATCCAAGACAGGTGAGTAAGGATCATTCGTAGAGGTCTTGATACAGAAAATGAAGTCTTATCAAGGGAGGCGAATGCTCCCGGTGGACATGCACTCATCTTGGAGTAACTTTGGTTTTCCCTGACCTCTTTGTCCACAAGCCCCAGCCGAACAGCCCCAGGATCACACCGTGGAGAATGTTATCTGGATTGCTATGGTTAGTTTGGTTCTCCTCGTCTTTGGGATTCTCCTGTTTAAGGAGTGGGTACAGTCGGAGAAGGAACTGACCTGTATCTGAGGGACGACTGGAAGTGACGACAGTGCATGTTTCTTGGTGGCAGAGTCTAGGCAATAAATCTGAAGAGTCAAGGTGTTTCTGTAAGAAAATCTGGGGTTTATATTAAAAACTGTTTTCAGAGAATGTCCAAGGAGCAAGTAAGTGTATTTTGGGTGCAAGGAAAGATCTGGGTGTTGGGTTGGAGAGTTCTTTCTTTCTTTCTTTCTTTCTTTCTTTCTTTCTTTCTTTCTTTCTTTCTTTCTTTCTTTCTCTCTCTCTTTCTCTCTCTCTTTCTTTCTTTCTTTCTTTCTTTCTTTCTTTCTTTCTTTCTTTCTTTCTTTCTTTCTTTCTTTCTTTCTTTCTTTCTTTCTTTCTTTCTTTCTTTGTTCTTTTTGAGACAGGGTCTCCCTGTAGCTCCAGCTGTCCTGGAACTCACTCTGTAGACCAGGCTGGCCTTGAACTCACAAAGATCTGCCTCCAAAGTGCTAGGATTAAAGGCATGTGCCACCACACCCGGCCTTTTTTTTTTTTCTTTTTGAGAGTTTTTTTTTTTTTTTTTTGGTTTTTTCTTTTTAAAAAAATTTTTTTTTAAAATTTCTTTATGTGTATGAATGTACTGTCTGCATGCAGGTTTGTGCACCCATGTCGTGCAATGCCAAGGAGGTCAGAAGAAGGTGTTGGATTCCCCTGGAACTGGAGTTCCCCTTAGAATTGGAGTTTCAGATGGTTCTGGGCTGCCATGTGGGTGCTGGGGATCGAACCCGGGTCCTCTGTAAGAGCAGTCGGTGCTCTTAACTGCTAGGCCATCTCTCCAGCCCTTTTTTGGTCTTTTCAAGACAGGGTCTCTCTGTAGCCCCAGCTGTCCTGGAACACACCCTGTAGACCAGGCTGGCCTTGAACTCACAAAGATCCACCTGCCTCTGCCTCCCAAATGCTAGGATTAAAGGCGTGTGCCACCACTCTTACCAAACTGAGGTTCCTTCCCTCCACCTCTCCACCGTGGACTTTTGTTGGTTACCTCCTCTCTTACAGTCCATGACCTGAGGGAACATCCTGTTTTATAAGCCTGTTTTGATTTTCACCTCTGTGCATCTTCTGCTTTCCCACACTTCAATGTAACATTTTCCTTTAGTATAAATTTCCCCATTTGCATTATGTTCTCTGTTTTTTTCTATGGAGAACAAAGAACTTGGACCAATAACAATAAGTATGAGTGCAAATCCGATTCTAGAATGAAAAATAACTAAATGTGAAGGAGCTCAGACATGCTCCATGGGAGCCTCGAACACGTCAGTCTTCATCGCATGCTCATTGTGGAGTTTCTTCCTACACTGCAAAGTACTGGCACCAACAAATTGGTGTTTGAAAAAACTCTCCCAACATAGGCCTGTGGCCTTGAACATATTTTCCTAAAACAAAGCCCTGATATGTGGCATTTGCTGATTATTGTATACAGTCTCTTCACACCCAACTTCATGACACCATTGTAATACCATGTGTGAAGTTTGGAAGTGGCACACGATGATGATGTATTTGCTTCTTTTCTGTAAATTTCTTATCGAATTTTTGTGTATTTCATACAGAACATTTTTTAAATCTTTTTTTAAATTTATTTTTGTGTGTGTACGAATGTACTGTCTGCATGCAGGTTTATGCATCCATGTCGTGCAATGCCGAGGAGGTCAGAAGAGGTCATTGGATTCCCTTGGAACTGGAGTCAAAGATGGTTCTCAGCCGCCATGTGGGTGCTGGGGATCGAACTCGGGTCCTCTGCAAGAGTGGTCTGTGCTCTTAACTGCTAAGCCATCACTCCAGCCCCAGACAGAACATGTTTTTTAATCACCCTTTTTCCCCCTCCACATTGGCATCCTCCCATAGCCCCCAGCCCACTGGATTTGATACATTCTGTGTTTATGTCAAGGTTTATCATGTCAAGTTAATGTACCCAGATATCACTCTGTGTAAGGATGCTAATGCATTTTCCATGTCAAATTCCACTGCCCATTGTTGGTATATGCAAAAGTTACTGACTTGACATGTATATTATTTTATCCTTTTTTTTTTTTTTGAGACATGTAGCCTCAGCTGGCCTGGAACTCGCTGTGTAGACCAGGCTGGCCTTGAACTTACAGAGATCTGCCTGCCTCTGCTTCCTTAGTGCCAGAGTTAAAGGAGTGCACCTGAAAACACACACAGAGAGTAGATATTGCTGCCTTTGCTTCTTCCTGATTTAATGTGCAATCTCTGGTTTCTCACCTCCAAAGCTGAGGTTAATTTTAGGTTTCTTTGCATATGATCTTGTTCAGATGCAGGAAGTTCTGTGTTCCTAATTGACTGAGTGTTGGTGAGGAATGGGTGTGGGCCCTTCACCAGTGCTGTCTCTACATCTATACCTGTGTTTCATCACGGATGTTCCCACTCACTCCCACCCTGTTTTAATGGATGACATTAATCGACTGTTGATTGTCAAACTGGGTTTACATAACCAAGTCAATCCTGATTGTTTGTGATGTATAAATCTTTTTATGTACTACTGGATTAAATTTGCATAACTAAAAATAGACTATGTTCTAATAAATGAAGATTTATGAGATGTTTTCCACTGTGCAAACATCACAGAATATACTTCCACAAAGTCACAGGGATGCAATCACACAGGTAATTTGATCTCATGGGACCACCATCACTTGTGTGATCTGGATTTCCATTATGTGGCATATGCATGCATGATAATTGGTGAGGACTTTGCACCTATGTTTGTGGAAGATATTTATCTATATTTTGTTTTCATATAATATCTTTGTCTTTGTCTGGGCTTAGTGTTAAGGATGATGCTGGCCTCAAAGTATTCGGTTCCATGTGCCACTTTTTGGACACGAGTGTCCAGTTGTCTGAACTCCACTCGAACTTTCTTCCTCCAACACTCAACCAAACTTTCCAAAGGAGAGGCCTCTGTGTGCCTTCCATGTCCTCTTCCTCCCAGTCCTTACAGAAAGCTGTTCCTGGTACTGTTGAGATTTCATCAGAGTCTGGAAGGCTTTGATCTCATTGGAAGAGGAGATATCTCCTCATCCAGGGTCATGGGCTCTATCAGCATCTGCAGATCACCCCATGTAAACAGAAACAGTGGAACTGAGATCCCACATGGGACCCACCCACCCCAGAAGCTCTGCTCTTTCTCATTGTATGCTGAGCACATGACCCCAAGAAACCCAGAACTGTGGGGAAGAAGGAGGGGGGCTGAGAGAAGGGCCAGCAGAATTCACACTTCCTGTCTCAGAGAGGAAACAGGGTCTTCCTAAGGCCCCCCATTCCTGATACTTCTTAGCACCTCAGCAGCTGCTATGTGAACCTGTGAGGAAAGAGACATGACTGGGGGGGGTAGGGGGGGAGGCTGCTGGAAGTGAACCAAGAGACAAAGGGCTGGATGGCCAGAGCAGAGGTTACTTGCCCATGGGAAGTCCCAGGGCCTCCCTTTATACCTAGCAGTCAACTCTATGCTAGGAACAGAGAAGAGGAAGTTACCTTGGCAAAAGCCCCAGCCTCTGCCCTCCTCATCCTGTTTTCACAGAGTGCAGTGGATACCACCTGCCCATGGACTCTTATAAAGAAGGAGTTGTTGGGCTGGAGAGATGTCCTAGTGGTTAAGAGCGCCGACTGCTCTTACAGAGGACCTGGGTTCGATCCCCAGCACCCACATGGTGGCCGAGAACCGTCTGAAACTCCAATTCCAGGAGAACTCCAGTTCCAGGGGAATCCGACACCCTCTTCTGACTTCCGCGGCATTGCACGACACGGTTGCACAAACTTGCATGCAGACAGTACATTCATACACATACATAAATAAATAAAATTAATAAAAAAAGAAGGAGTTATTTGTCCCCAAGTTATTCTTGGGGTTTATGAGGTCAATGAAAAGGAGACCCTCACCTTAGGTCTCAGAGCTGTTGGATTAAAGTAAGAGTGCCCTAGATTTGCATATTTCTGGATTCGTCTTGTTTATTCAGTGAGAATTGGAGTATGAACCCACAGATCTTGGCCTGTGGGTGGGGAGACAAATGCCCCTAGAGAGCAAAGAAACTAGAATACTCTCAGAGAGGGGATCATTGGGCAGAGGTCAATGAAGTGTGGTGGAGAGGTCGTCCAGCCCTTACTAGCCCATACAGCTCCTAAGTGTATCCTGTCAAATCATCCACTGCTGTGTAGCAGGGTTCCTCCGAGTTAAAGCATTTCATCCTGAGGGAGGTTTGCTCAGGTCCAGGAAGTAACTCACAAGTCTCGGATAGTCCCTGTAACTTTCCCAATTCACAAGGCCCTTCTTTCCATAAGTTATATAAACAGTAAAGACTGGGGAGGGGAGACTCTCTGACCTATCCAGTTGCCTACGCAGTGGTGCAGAGAGTGCCAGGGTTGCAGCTTTCATTAACTGTCACCCACAGTAGAGTGACCTTTTGGAAGCATAGCTGCCTTTGAGTTGTTCCTGTTCCTGTAATCCCAAATCCACACTCCTGTAAGTAATGCCAGATACTTGTTGCACTTTGGTATGATGGTTGTAGGTCTTTGAAGGTAAGTCACCCAAGATGTGTGCTGCAGGAAAAATTGCCCGAGGGGACAATAGGAAGTGTAAGACTTCTAAAATCCACACCAACACACCGCTGAAGATCAAAATATGATTTTATTGGAAGCAGAGAAGGTTTAGGTTCAGAGAGAAGAGAAGAAATGGGAACAGAGGGAGCAGAGAAGGTTTAGAGGGGGAGGGGAGAGACGGGAACAAAGGGGACCAGAGCTGGTGCTCTGGGGCCTTGCATCTCAACAAGCTAGTATGCAGCGGCAGCGGCCCACAAGTGCATGGGTCTATTATACAGCATCCAGGGGGAGGTACAAAACAGGCTGGTTAACTTTTTTTTTTTTTTTAATTTTTTTTTTATTAATTTTATTTATTTCTGTATGTGTATGAATGTACTGTCTGCATGCAAGTTTGTGCACCCGTGTTGTGCAACGCCGCGGAGGTCAGAAGAGGGTCTCGGATTCCCCTGGAGCTGGAGTTCTCCTGGAATTGGAGCTTCAGACGGTTCTTGGCCGCCATGTGGGTGCTGGGGATCGAACCCGGGTCCTCTGTAAGAGCAGTCGGTGCTCTTAACCGCTAGGCCATCTCTCCAGCCCAGGCTGGTTAACTTTTAAATTCATTGGATTAAAGAGTTTAGTGCACTGGGCAGTTTCTAATTGGACTAGCTTTCCTGCTCCGTTCATTAGAATCACTTTGGATACTGGGGAGCGGGCTTTCTGTTCTTCTTTGGGCATTCCTGAGATTGGGGCAGCTGGTGCCCATTGATTGGTTGCAGACCTCCAGCCATACATTCCAGTGTCGGGGGGTGGGGAGAAGCCAGTGACCAGGCATTCCTTTAAAGAGTCAGTTCCAACAAACACTTAAGGGTACCTAAGAATGGCCGCTGTAGCCAAAAGGAAGCTAGTCAGAGCAGCTCTTATTTTTACAGAAGTAGCTCACAGTTTAGTGGGACTGGGCTGGATCCTGTGAATGTATCAGTCACAGTCCCTTCTCTTTCCTTCTTCCAATCTCCACCCTCCAGAATTAGATGTATTGAATGAAGTCCACACCGGTTAGGCATGGGCGGTCTTGTTTATGTCCATGATGGACAGCGATAGTCTCATGACAAAGGGTTTCCACCAGACAGCTAGACCCCAATGCAATGGAGTAAGAAGATGCAACACTTAACGAGGAGAAACATCCATTAGAAACAACTTACCTTGAACTTTCAAATACATTAACACTATTATGGAAGAGCAATAAAACAATTATTATAGTGGTTGAGAAATACATATTTAGCATGTTAGGTTTGGGTCCAGTCAGTGGCACCAAAAATAAATGAAATTGAAAGAGTTAGGAATGTGACTTTTTCTATTTTCAAAAAGTTGAGCAAATAAATGGAAGATGTCAAAAAAAACAAAACAAAACACAAAACCTAAAACTTTAGGTGCAGAAAACTGTCATGAGGTAAAAGGCAAACATATAGGTGCCCTATGGTAGGTTAAATGCCACAGAAAAAGACAATAGTGAAATGAAGAGGAAGCAAAAGAAGAGTATAAAGTTGATTAAAAATGAAATAGCATAAATGAGCTTGGAGCAGTATCAAGCAATGTCACATTTGTATAAGATATGCATAGTCCCAGGGCTGCGGAGATAGAATGACTGATAAAGTGCTTGCCTTACTATTAGGGTCCGAGACATACCAGACACACCGAAGGATGGAAAACCAAGACTTTATTTCAGGGGAAAAAGTAAACCAGCATGCTGGAGTGGCGGGGAAAAGGCTCCGACCCCGATAACTTGGCTCGAAGACCTTTTATACAGGGTCTAGGGGAATTTTAGTGGAGTTCGGGTAACTTCTAGCCTTATTGGATAATAACAGAGTTACAGCTCATGGTTAGGTCAGCCCCCCTGCCCCCACATACCAAAGGTTATCTTTAGACACAATCTTGTGACTGGAAAGAGGAAATGTTGAGTCAGTCCACTGGTCCTCACATATCAACAGTATCAACAGTTATCTTTAGACAAGTTTAAGTTTTATTAGCTGTTCTTGAGGCATCAAGCACCAGGCCTTTTCCCCCCAAATTGGGGAGTTTCCAATAATTGCTTAAAATTGTGGCTATACTCAAAATGGAGTCAGTGTGGGCCTCTCTTACATTACAAGCAGAAAACTCGAGTTCAATTCCCAGAACTCATGCAAAAAGAATCCAGGCATGGTAGTGCATTTGTAATCTAGAATTGTCGAGGAACAGAGTGAGTTTCTGGCTAACCAATCTGTCTTCCTCGTATCCCTCCCCCTTGAGATGGTGGGAGACCCTAGCTTAAAAAAACAGGTTCACAGCAATTGAGGAATGATACCTGAGGTTGACCTCTGTCCTCCATATACATGTGCACACATATCTGCACACCCCAGACACATATGGACCCACACAAAAACACACACATTCACAAACCCACATGAGTAAAGATACACGAAATTTGAGTCTTTGATACAAGGAGAATAAGAAGACTTGTTGAAGACACAGTAGCCAAAAGTTCTGCAAACTGGATGGAAACTCCAAGCCCGTGTGGGCCTTGGGCTACATCTTGCACATTGGTTTCTGGGTCCCAGAAATTGCTGAAGCAAGAAAATACAGATTTGCACAATGAAACTGTGTTCCCTATTAAAATATGGATGGAGTTTGGACTGTGTTCAATGAAAGACATGTTCACAGATGGAGAAGGCAGAGACTGAGGAGAGTGGACGAGGGCCCTGATGGCTTGAAGGGCGAAGGATTCTTCTGGGGGTGGTGCCAATGTCCAGGAAGTAGATAGAGGTGGAAGAGTGTAATACTCAGGGAATGACTCTGCACACTGAGGTGTGTACTTCCAAGTCTTTAATGGTCAATTTTATGCCATTAAGTGAAGTGAAAAACATCATGATATCAGTTAAGTTCCTTGCAGCCTGAGTAGGAGTACCAGGTCCCAGTGTATTTTTTTTTTTAATTTTTTTTATTAATTTTTATTTATTTCTGTATGTGTATGAACGTACTGATGCAGGTCTGTGCACCCGTGTCGTGCATTGCCGCGGAGGTCAGAAGTGGGTGTCGGATTCCCCTGGAGCTGGAGTTCTCCTGGAATTGGAGTTTCAGACGGTTCTCGGCCGCCATGTGGGTGCTGGGGAT
>VZQC01011202.1:400414-410730 GCA_009823505.1 Rhizomys pruinosus | reverse complement strand
ATACATCATTTTCCAATTCAGTTCAGGCATATTTCCCATTCCCTTTCCCCCACCCCAACCCACCCCATCCCAGATCATGCATTCTGCTGTAACTTTTCTGCATTTTTTTATTGATGCTTTGTGCATTTCATACATCATTTTCAAATTCAATTCAGACATATTACCCTTTCCCTTCCCCCTCACCCCCTCCCCTCCCCAGATCATGCATTCTTCCATAACTGTACTGCATCTTTCTCTCAGTCTTTTTTTTATTCTTAGAAATTCACATTTTCCTCCATTAATTTTATATTATTCTAAAATATGGATACGTACTCTTCACCCATATACAGTAATTACAGAGTCTGAGAATAAACCACATGGAGTTTTAAAGGAGGGTTTAATTTAATTACGACTCCAGGCCAACACTCAATTCAGGAGGAGTGTGGCCATGAGGTGCAGGTTACAGGGTAATTTATAACTACAACAGCCAATCAGAGTTAACACCACAGTTAAAGTTACCAATCAAGGGGAAATGCACTAAGCAAGCAAACCAATCATTCCTAGGGTGACTAAGGAAAAATGGCTTAATGGTATCTGAGAACACTACCCCTCAGTCTTTATAATACTCTATCACAATAATCCTCTATCTCATTTCCCCCTCTTGTTGTGAGGTCTTCAAATCTTTGAAGGAAGTTCATAAGAGTTGACCACAGTTGGTGTTTCCAAGATGGAATGATCTCTGCTAGGGAAGGGATTGTACTGGGTCCTTAGCACCATGATTTTAATGGAATTTACCCACTGGTTAATAAATCTGACAAGTGAGTTAAGGATGGAAGGACCACAAGTCAGAGCAACCAGAAGGATAAGTTTACTGGCAGATCCAGGAAGTCTTCAGCTCTCAGTTGAGAAAGAAACTGGCTCTTTGGGAGGTCTTGACCCTAAACTGCCTAGCCAGTTTTTAGAGCCTACTTTTATCACATTACCCTCTGAACAGGTTTTACCAATTGCCAAGAGGGAATGGGGCGCCGACCTCTCAAACTTCTTCCATGTTGAAAGGGGGCATAGGGGCTGGCAACTGGGGTACTCCCTGCTCAATGGGTCTATCTAAAAGACTCCCAAAAGTATAAATATGGGCAGAACAATGTCCTTGACTGGTGCCTGTGAAGGAGAAGTGAAGGCGAGAGTAGCTAGGTACATTTTCTAGGCAGGGAACCAGGAAATGAACAGGTGAATTAAATGTTCAACTTAAAAGTCCATTAGAATTTCTCAGTGAGGGGTTCCAAAGCATCTATTATTGGGCTTCTCCTTTTGTTCATTTGGCCATGGTGCTGGAGGATCTGCTTTCCAGGGATTTTGACAGTCACGGTATGAGTTTCCTCTTAGGTAGTTGCTTAAACAGAAAGAGAAAACTTTATTATTTGATAACAACAGATCTCATATGACTTTAAATGACTTAAAATCTAGTGTTTGGAGGCACAATCTCTCAGACTTTAAAGGAAATATAATGATTACTTATCTCTTGATTATACTTTCCTTTTGGGTGTTTAAGTCCATACAGTTAGCCCAAATTGGGGCTGGAGAGATGGCCTAGCGGTTAAGAGCACTGACTGCTCTTACAGAGGACCCGGGTTTGATCCCCAGCACCCACATGGCGGCTGAGAACCGTCTGAAACTCCAATTCCAGGAGAACTCCAGTTCCAGCGGAATCCGAGACCCTCTTCTGACCTCCGCGGCATTGCACGACACGGATGCACAGACCTGCATGCAGACAGTACATTGATACACATACAGAAATAAATAAAATTACAAAAATAAATAAACAGTTAGCCCAAATTAGCCAAGTTATGTTTTCTCAAGGTCAATTGAGGATCTGGTCCTCAGGGGCCACTAGGCCCTCAGCTGAATTGGTATGGGCATTAAGCATGATTGTTATCCATCCAGAAAGGCTAAGTTACACCAGGCTAACACCTTTAATTACTGTATTACTGTATAATATTTTAGATAAAGCTTGGACAAAAATTCAAGCAGCTTTGTATAATACTTATTGGAGGACTTAACATGATAGGTTAAGCAGGCATAACCCACAAGATAGAATTAAACAATTTCAGGCTTATCTTAAATGTAAACTGTTCACTACAATTATCACAAACAGGAACAATCTCTTTTTTCTTAGACCTCCTATCCTGATTTATAGTTCTCCCAGAAAGACAGGAGTTATACCACATACCAGAAGATGGGAAATAAACTGATAAAGATTACCAAGCCCTTCCAAAATTATCTTCTGGACTGCATGCAGCTGGTTCAGGAAGATAGAACCTAGCTTTTTTTTTTAAATTTATTTATTTTTTGTTTATTTTTTTCTTAAATTTTATTTATTTTTGTATGTGTATGAATGTATTATCTGCATGTAGGTTTGTGCACCCGTGTCGTGCAATGCTGTGGAGGTCAGAAGAGGGTCTTGGATTCCCTGGAAGTGGAGTTCTCCTGGAATTGAAGTTACAGATGGTTCTTAGCCACCATGTGGGTTCTGGGGATCGAAATCAGGTCCTCTGCAATAGCAGTCGGTGCTCTTAACCGCTATCTCTCAGCCCTAAATTTATTTTTTATGTGTATGAATGAACTGTCTGCATGTATGTTTGTGCACTAGTGTCGTGCAAAGCCACGGAGGTCAGAAAAGGGTGTTGGATTCCCCTAGAACTGGAGTTAAAGATGGTTCTCAGCTGCCATGTGGGTACTGGGGATTGAACCCGGGTCCTCTGAAAGAGCAGTTGGTGCTCTTAACCGCTAGGTCATCTCTCCAGCCCCAGAATCTAGCTTTTTGAGCCAAATTATCTGGTTAGGTGAAAAGAAATATCAAAAGCAACTCTTGCAAGAAACATAAAGTACATTTTTCTTTTTTTTTAATACACTTTTTTTTATAAAGTACATTTTTCAGTAGCCATAGGTAACCCATTATTTGTCTGTGTCCATTTAATCCAACCCTGTAACAGGGAGTCCAGTGCAAGCCAGGAGTGGAATGTAATTTAACAACTCTATATTTACAATCCTATTCAGGGCATTAGTAACCTAGCTTGAGTGTTTATGCCAATTTAATTTAATACAGGTATCTTATTATTTTTACCATACCTTGAAATGCCATGTGATATGCATATAAAGCTTGGACAAGAACTGAGCATTCTTTTTTTTTTAAGATAGGGTCTTCCTGTATCCCCAGCTGGCCTGGAACTCACTCTGTAGACCAGGCTGGCCTTGAACTCACAGAGGTCCATCTGCTTCTGCCTCTGGAGAGCTAGGATTAAAGGCGTGTGCCACCACACCCAGCATAAGACAGTTCTTAGCCTCCATGTGGGTGCTGGGAATCTAACCTGGGTCCTCTGCAAGAGCAGTTCACACTCTTAACTGCTGAGCCATCTCTCCAGCCCCCAAACTGACCATTAAATAAACCTTGACTAGGTATACATTTTGTTTTTTTGAACTACTTGACTGACCTTTAGAAAATTAAGCTTATTTATATTGTCTCACCCTTTTTTAAAATAACAACCTCCCTCAGACTTTTATCACTTACATAGACTTTTTTTATCATCTCCATATAAATCCCTCCTAAAAATAGCTCCATCTCTTTATAAATCCTTACTAAAAATAGCTCTCTAACATTTTTTACCTTTTTTTTTTTTTGGTCTTTTTGAGGCAGGGTCTCCTTGTAGCCCCAGCTGTCCTGAAACTCACTCTGTAGACCAGGCTGGTCTTGAACTCACAAAGATCTGCCTGCCTCTGCCTCCCAAGTGCTAGGATTAAAGGTGTGCACCACCACACCCAGCCCATTTTTTACCTTTTATATTTTTTTTAGTACCATGATACAGAACAATATTCATAAACAGATTGCCCCTTAATTGTGCAGATTTACTAAATAATTAATATTTATTTCCTATGTAATGAGATGGGACAGTTATCTCAAATACACTAGTATAAATTGTGAGATGTTCTTGCCAGCTTGGGAGCAGGTTTTGAATGACTGATTTTCTTTGAGTGCTTAGAGGTGTTTTAAGTAGGCCTGGCAAATGTCCCCACATGTAAAACACTTAGAAATAAATTGTAACCTAGAACAGAAGTGATAATTCCTTAAAATGAACTTATATTAGGGCTAAGGTCCATAGCATAATTTAACAGTTTTAGCTCACATAAGAATTTACTTGTGAATCAACTTGATATTAAGTTAACCATTAGCATTAGACATGAGCCTATTCATTGAAACAGCCCCATAAAACAAACCCTGTGGTTAGGCACAATGTCATGTCAAACTAGTTTCAAACCCAAAACTTCAACATTTTGATAAAAACTCCAAATCAGAGATGAAATCTCTAAATCAGAGTAAAATATGATTCTCAAGTTTATAACAGTCAAAATGATAACATTTTAAACTTTACAGTTTATACAGTACTGAGGTCATCCAGCAGTGAGGTAATTTCCCATTTTAAGATTAATTGGATCAATCATTTGTTTCTGATTCAGAAATTCTACAGTAATGTAATGGTCTTTACATTTTAAAATCATCAGGGTAGATTTTGGTAAATACATGTTTTAACCAAGGTGCTGCTCATGAAGCAGCCTGCTTCTCACAGCTTCTGACAGGCACCCTACTGGGTCATTAGAGACAAAGGAGGTCACCTTCCCAGATAAGCCTGCTGGAGTCTGGACCCAGAGTCTGGGGCTCTTCAGCCCCTACTGTATGGCCTGTCACAGCCATTGATCTCTGATTTATACAGCTTGACAGGATAGCTCTGTATTGGATAAAAAGTGTTAGGAAGGATCATCTAGAAATCTGGGGATAGATGTAACTCTTCTGAAAAGATGTCTCCAAAACCCCAAACTGGCTTGTGGCTTTCATTGTCTCTTTCCCCTCTAAGTAAATCAGATAACGGGGGCCCAGATATAACCCAGTGAGTGAGTTTTGTCTGGCCAACCTCCAGCCTTGGATGGTGCATCACAAAAATCCCTATAAACCTGCATTTTTCCTCATCAGAGACTCAGAATATGATTCTCCCTTCTTCCACTAGCAAAAACAGCACAATTCCACACCTTCTCTGCCTAGAAAACATCTGGATGTCTCCACCCAGTGCAGGGATGGTAAGCCCTAGCTACCCCAAACATGCACATTCATCTTGCCCACATCCCTCTCATTGGATACAACATGGTTGATGCATCCTTTTACTCAAAAACAACTCTCTCTCACACCTAAGGAACAGCCCATTGGTCAGATGGGATTGGGAGTAAGGCAGGGACTTTAAGCACCAGGGGGTCCCACTCTCTGGTCAGAATTGTGTGAATGGCACACATATTTCCTGCCAGAAGCTGAGTCCCTTGGGGACCCACCCAATGCCAAGGACTATTCCAATGGAAACAGGTGCCTGGTATTTATTTTCTCTAACCTATGTTATTTACTGTTAGGCAGGGCCTGGGTTTGGAGGTCTAAAGATGGCACCTATCACCCTTCTCTTCTGGTCAAAAGCCTACCTCATCTCAGGCAGCTGATGCAACTTCCCTTTCTGATGTCACCAGCCACAATGAGAGCACAACCTAAGACCATATATGGTTATATTACAGCCTCATGATGAGCACTAAAGACCCACTTGTCCCCTCCCACTGCACCAGTTTTGCCCTTACAAGTACATGTTTTGTCTCACCACCATTACCTCATCTTCCTCTCCCCAGAACTTATAAAAGCCCTCATCCCCAGCCCAAGCTCGAGACTCCCCTGGCCTCCCTCTCTGAGACCGGTGGACAAGCCCAGGAGCATGTCCTAATAAACCTCCTTTTATACTTTGTTAATCTGGTTTGATCTGGCCTGTTTTTCATTGGGAAAAACCCTTTCATTTACTTCAGGTGGATAATTACCGATAGTCACATACACATGTGTGTAATTTCCATGCATGTGGAAATTACCAGCACTTGCACATATACTTTCTTAACAGCTCTCAAAAAAATGAGGGAATCTTAATTTGTTAGTGATGTAGACTGTTCTCTCTCTAGAGAGTTCTGCATGGAGATTCTCAAAGAACTGCTATGTGGCTATATATACTCCAAGAGAAAGACTCTTGCAGGGGTATAATCCCTCTCCCTACCTGTACAGAAATTCACAGATGGTGGGCTTGGAGCAGCATGCGTTATAGTACTACAGGTAGGGGTGACACACCCATAAGGCTTTGCCTGAGGCAAGCTTTGGACTGAGCTCTGGGAGTTAGTCCCAAAGAAGGCATTCTATTCTGCCACTTTCCTTGCTGCATGAGAAAGCAGGCTAGTATGTAACTGTCATAGGGTTTCTGTCTGCAGATGCAGGGCTCCTGTTTCAGGCCCACATCACTGAGATGAACAGGGTGGCCAAAGCACAGTCCCAGACCTTCTGCAGGCCTATAGGAATCAGATCTCACTAAGTATGAGGGCTTAAGGCACTTACACCCTCCAAATGGGTTCCTACCCATAAGCTGAACTGAAGTTCCATAGTTTTAGAAAGACTCAAACACACATCCAAGACATCAGGAGCCTAGGGTGAGAGGGCTTCTCTAACATCTTATAGTGATCACAATAATTGTGTATGCTGCCTTTGTCCAAATGGAGACTAAAAGCATGGGGTGAAGTACAGTTTTCATGAGTTAGATTCACCCAGTTTTCGGAGACCAACTCTTCCACAAACACAAACACACAGCACACAGGAGGGACTCTCTGAGCCCAAAAGCTGTCCCAGCCTGTCCTTCCTCCACCCGTTGGAGGCAAAGGACCAGAGTGCCCCAGGCCATCCTGGGGATCAGCTCTTATAGTGCCATGCAGCACCCCAACTGATCCAGGTGCCAGACTCCAAAATGGGTCTCTGTAGAGACTGCACAGTTGCCCTGTGGGCATTCTAGGGAGCTCAGGAATTCCCCAAGCTCCAAAGACCTCCACCCAAGCCAGACCAAGATTCCTGAGTAACTCTTGATGGAAACTTTACCAGCTAGCAAAAGGCAGTTTATCTCTGGTCCTTTGAGACAGGGTCTCCTTGTAGCAGCTGGGTGGAGACTCACCAAATCAGACCAGATGGGATGACCTTGGGCTTACAGAGAGCTACCACAGTACCTGACCCCTGCTCTGCTGGAAAATTTAAATTTGAGTCCTACCCTACCCAAAGCCATGTGAGCCTCTGTATCTCCTACTGCAGGCTACAGGAGAGGAAAGGGATCCAACTTTTTCCAGATTTAAAGGTGGTAAATATGTTTTGTGTTTATGGTAACTGTTCTTCTGTGTCTAAGACTGAATGTGCCATCCTTGTCATGTGTCTGATTTCTTGTGTGTTTGTAATTCAGTCATTGTAATTGTCTCATGTTGGTTCTGTCAAAGTGGCCACTTCAAGTTTCTTTCCATCCTTTATGTGCACAGAATCATATGTTTTGACATGCCAGACTAGATGCACACATGCAAACTTTAAATGTGGATATTTAAAAAATGCATTTAAAGGCCTAAAATTGTTTATAGGAATCAGTCTCTGAGTTGTTTAAGGATCCTATTTTCTTCCTTTCTTTATTTTTAGAACAATTTTTAAAATTATTTTATTTTATTTATTTATTTATGAGTATGAATGTACTGTCTGCATGTAGGTCTGTGCACCCATGTCATGCAATGCTGCGGAGGTCAGAAGAGGGTGTCGGATTCCCCTGGAACTGGAGTTCTCCTGGAATTGGAGTTACAGATGGTTCTCAGTCGCCATGTGGGTTCTGGAGATCAAACCCGGGTCCTCTTCAAGAGCAGTTGGCGTTCTTAACCACTAAGCCATCTCTCCAGCCCCAGGATCCTATTTTCTAGATGACTTTTTGGTTTGTGTTTGCTTTCAAGATTTTTGTGTGAAGTAAGTTGCTTGCTTTGGAAGTATTTTGCTCTGAATGTTCAGTCTACTTTGTGTTTCATTGAGACCTCTGTGGGCCAGATTCTCTGGCTGGATGTAGCCCTGATTTAACATACTAACTCGCCTTCAGGGCTGGGAATAAATTCTGGGAGTGGCTTTTGTTCTGAGTGGGCACTTTTGCTGCTTCTTGGGCCAGGTGTGGTGGCAGCAGAGGACCCCTGAGACAAAGGGGAGGTTGGATCAAGAGGCCCAGTTAAGGGGCCACCGCCATTTCAGATATTTTTTTCCAGGTTTGCTTTTGCTTTAGACTCTGGAAAAGGAAAGATCGTTAGATCCAACAGAGTGATGGTAGTTAGAGACACTCCCTGCCCCATATTTCCAGCAGTAAGAGCACTTAAGGAAAAGTATAGTCCAGAAAATGAAGGAGATAGAAATAAACAAAACACACACACACAAATAATTGGACAGGTAGGACCATACAGACTCAGGCACCAGATACATGCAGGGATCGACCCTCACTTGCACTTGCATTCACACACCAGTTAACCAAAAAACCAACCAGGCTGAGAAAGATGTCTCTTTTCAGCTCTCCAAAGGGTTCAGGCTGCATCCAGTCCCCTGAATGGGGTTTCAACCAGTTTAAAGCTCGATTTCAGAAATGGGCCCATCCAGACGAGTGCACAGAGTGACTGGAGATGGGGAATCTCCCACAGTGCTCCTCTTAGCCACACACTTACCGCTAATGAGGGTCTCCACTGAGTATCCCTCTCGGGGTCACCTCTATATCTCGGTGGGACCTCCAAATGTAAAGTTGCAGTGGCGAGACCACTCACTTAATCATGTGGAATTTTAAGGGAGGGTTTAATTTAATTATGATGCTGGGCCAACACTCAACTTGGGAGGAGTGTGGCCACGAGGTGTGGGTTACAGGGTAATTTATAAGTACAACAGCCAATCAGAGTTTAACACCACAGTTAAAGTTACCAATCAAGGGGAAATTCACTAAGCAAGCAAACCAATCACTCCTAGGATGACCAAGGAAAAATGGCTTAATGGTATCTGAGAACACTATCTCTGAGTTTTTTTATAATCCTCTATCTCAGTAGTCCTCTCTCTCACCAGCTAGGTCTTAACATCTCCCCAATCCTCCAGTCCATCCAGCAGCAGAGTGGTCCCCTCAGCTTCTTGAATGTTCCCTTCTCATTTTGACATTAACTCCAGTAGCCTGGTCTGAGAGCTTCCAGCTGACCAGGCATTGGCATTCACCATGCCAACCTCCTTCCCCACTGCAGGCTCCTGTCCTCACTCTAGTCTGGTCCTCTCTACACTACAGAGGGTCTCCAATAATCCTACCTGGTCCTCACCTCTGCCATCCTGAATCTTTCCACAGGACATCATCTTCCTGCACTATTACACATTTATTTTCTTTTATTATTTATTTATTTATTTATTTATTTATTTATTTATTTATTGTTGCTTGTCCATTCATTCATTCATTCATTCATTTGGTCTTTTTGAGGCAGGATCTCCATGTAGCCCCATGTGGTCTGGAACTTGCTACATAGACCAGGCTGGCCTGGAACTCACAGAGATCCACCTGCCTCTGCCTCCCAAGTGCTGGGATTACAGGTGTGAGCCACAATGCCTGGATATTGCTTTATTTTTATTTTATGTGTATGCATGTATGTAAGTGCACCCGTGTTGTACAATGCCAACAGAGGATAGAAGAGGGTCTTGTATCCCCTGGAACTGGAATTACAGATGGTTGTTAGTTGCCATGTGGGTGCTAGGATTCAAACCTGGGTCTTCTGCAAAAACAACAAGTACTCTGGCTGAGCCATCTCTTTAGCTGCTATTTTTATTTTTTATACTAATGAGTTTTATTGTGAATTTTTCATATGTATATATGTATATCACTGTATGTTGTTCTTTTTTTTAACATTTTTTTATTGATGCTTTGTGCATTTCATACACCATTTTCCAATTCAGTTCAGGCATATTTCCCTTTCCCTCCCCCCCCACCCCAACCGAGATCATGCATTCTGCCATAACAGTCCTGTATATTTCTCTCAGTTTTTTTTCATTTTTTTAGCTATAAGTGATAATCCATGAGTACAAGCATCCTTCATGTAAAACCAATTTGCAGGCTGTTGTGCCCAAACCCCCACAGCCCCACCTTCCAGCAGGGGGTGAGGGGTTGTATGTTCAATCAGGTTGATCAAATGAGTGCCCAGACTACATTGCTGTAGTTTCACCATTCACCCCAATCTCAGCCCTTACATTCTACCACACCCCCTCTTCCACAGATTATTCCCTAGGCTTAGAAAAGGGGCACAGGTGGATGAGAAGCAAAACAGTCCACTCTCTCTGGAGCTGTTGTCTTGGACTCTGGTCAATTCTGGCTGTTTCCTTTCATGGGCTGACAGTTTGTCCAGGAATAACCTTTCGATCCTACTAATGAAGCACA
>VZQC01011202.1:381330-398128 GCA_009823505.1 Rhizomys pruinosus | reverse complement strand
AAAAAAAATCCTCAATTTCATTTGGAAAAACAAAAGACCCCGAATAGCCAAAGCAACCCTGAGTGAAAAGAGCAATACAGGGGGGATCGCTATACCAGACATCAAACTATACTACAGGGCTATAGTCATAAAAACAGCCTGGTACTGGCACAAAAACAGACCAGTTGACCAATGGAATAAAACTGAAGATCCAAACCTGAGCTCATACAATTTCAGCCACCTCATATTTGACAAGGGGGCCAAGAAGACACAATGGAGGAAAGACAGCATCTTCAGCAAGTGGTGCTGGCAAAATTGGATCACCACTTGTAGAAGAATGAAATTAAACCCCTACCTCTCACCTTGTACAAAAGTCAACTCCAGATGGACCAAAGACCTCAACGTGAAACCCCAAACTCTGGAGGTGATAGAAGAGAAACTTGGCAGCAGACTACAAGACATAGGTGTAGGAAAAGACTTCCTAAATCAGACAGCAGCTGCACAAGAAATAAGATCAACAATTGACAAATGGGATCTCATTAAACTCAAAAGCTTCTGTACATCAAAAGAAACAATAAAGGAAGTGAAGAGAAAACCCACAGAGTGGGAGGAAACCTTCACTGCAGACACATCTGACAAAGCATTAATCTCCAGAGTATACAAGCTACTCAAAAAACAAAGAAGAAAGAAAACAAATGAAACACTCAAAAGATGGAGCAAAGATCTGAATAGAGACTTCACACAGGAGGAAATAGAGATGGCCGAGAAACATCTTAAGAAGTGTTCAGCATCTCTGATAATTAAGGAAATGCAAATTAAAACCACTTTGAGATATCACCTTACTCCAATAAGACTGGCTAGGATCAAGAACACAAATGATACCAAGTGCTGGAGAGATTGTGGGGAAAGGGGAACACTCATCCATTGCTGGTGGGAATGTAAACTTGTACAGCCACTATGGAAAGCAGTGTGGAGAACCATTAGAAGACTCAAAACGAGCCTTCCATTTGACCCAGTCATACCACTCCTGGGTATATACCCACAAGACACATGTTGTTCTTTTTTAAAACATATCTTGCCCTCAAGTTTTTTTGTAAAAACAACACAAGACACCAGCCTCTGCAAACAGTGAAGAGAGAGTTCACACCCATCCATCTTCACATTGGCAGACAGAGACCTTTATTGTGGGGCCTTCAGAGGGGACTGGGCTCCTGTGGGAGCCTCAGCTGAAGTTGAAGCCTGGGCCTTAGCTGGAGCTGCAGCCAAGCCCTGGCCTTTGGTTGGCAGAGCCTGGGACCCTTGGCCTTGCAGCCATTAATTTGGTTCCCAAGCTTGGGGTAGGCAATGAAAGCAAGTTGGTGGAGCTTGCTGGACCCTTTGGCACCTTGTGCCTAACTTCCTTGGGCCTCACAGGGTCTTGACAGCCTCAGCACTGGTGCTCACGGCCTTCACGTTGTTGGCCTGCATCTTCTTCAGGCCCTTCCTCTTGTGCTTCTTGGCAAAACACATGTTCCACAGGAACTTGGGGTCCTATCTTTGTGGTTTCTTGATGTCATTTCTGTGCCATTTTAGAGACGGGTTCTGTTGTGTGGTTCTTGGCCTTGGCCATATCTGCACTTGAATGAAAGACAGATCAGGGCTAGGGCTTGCTAGGCTGGGCTACCTCTGCTGCTCTGAAGGGAACCTTTGCCTCCAGAAGCCCTCCTGGGATCTGAAGAGTAAGAGAAAGGCTGCAGTCTATGTTGCTAATTTTTACATTTTTTAATTGAATTTTTTGCAAATTTTATACAGTAAATTGTGATGGTATTTAGATACCCTTCCCTATCTGCATCCCTTACTAATTTAATATACTCTATTACATACATACACACATATATACATATATATGTATGTATACACACATACATATACCTATCAAGGCAAACTTGGGTTCCCCCAAATGCTCCCTCCTCAGTGTGGGTCCCTCCATTACAGCCTGGTTAACTTAACCAGTGTCACACCCTTAAAACCAACTATTTCTCTCTCTCTCTCTCTTTCTATGTGTCTCTGTCTCTGTCTCTTTATCAGTTGCCAATACTTCTTCAGCTAAGAAGCTTCTCCACTTCCTCTCTTATTTTTCTCCTCATTCTTTTGATTTTATATTACTCTAAAATATGCATATGTACCCTCCACCCATATACCAAAAATACCAAAAAGTCTGAAAATAAATGGTAGGTTAATTCTAGAACCTAAGGGATTTGCAATATAAGAGCACAGTTGTTTTCAGATCATGAGGAATATAACATTAATGTTGCTCAGTTTGCCTTTCAATGAGGTACTTGGTGCTAGCATCCACAGATTAGGGATACCATTCATCATTTCTTTTTCTGGGACTGTGTTACTTCATGTAACATAATATCTTCTAGTTCCATCCATTTGCCTGCAAAGTTCATGATGTCTTCTTTCTTTACCGCTGCATAGAGCTCCATTGTGTAGATGTACCACATTTTCTCTATCCACTCATCAGTTGAGGGGCCACTTCCTCACTTCTATGCAGGAGTTTCATCTGTCTTGAGCTTACACACCTTTGTGCATGGCGTCACCATTGTTCTCAGTCCATTTGAGTAACGGAACAGCTTTTTGGAAATCTCAATTTCCTTGGATGCATCTACCACCTCTGGCTCTTAAAATCTTTCTACTCCATCTTCCACAAAGATCTCTGAGCCTTGGGTGACAGCTGGTTGATACAGGTGTCCTAATCAGGGACAAACACTCTGTAGTCTCTTATTCTCTGCATGTTAGGCAGTCGTGAGTCTCTGTTACTCACCATCTGCTTCACCAAGAAGTTTCCTTGGTGAGAGTTAAGAGATACATTAATCTATGGGCATAACAGTAAGTCAGGAGCTTCATGGGTGAGGAAATATAAAGGAGGAAAGAGGAACAGGAGTAGAAGGGTTAAAGAGGCTGTAAAATGAGAGGGCAGGGCAGAGGAGGCTGTATGGGGATAGATAAGTAGCACTTAAGGTCTTTAGAAAAAGCTGTGTATTGGGGGCTGGAGAGATAGATCAGTGGTTAAGAGCACCGACTGCTCTTGCAGAGGACCCAGGTTTGATTCCCAGCACCCACATGGTGGCTAAGAACTGTCCAGTTCCAGGGGAATCTGACACCTTCTTCTGGCTAAGAACTGTCTTTAACTCCAGATCCAGGGGAATCTGACACCCTCTTTTGACCTCCACAGCATTGCATGACACAGGTGCACCAACCTACATGCAGACAGTACACTAATACACATAATAAAAAAAATAAAAATAGATTTATTCGAAAAAAAGAAAAAGAAAAAGCTGTATGGAAACCTTCCACCATAGAAGCTTCTTAAAGTATAGACATATACAATATGAAGAAAGATTAAAAGGAGTTACCTATAACAAGAGGATATTGTCCCCATGAAACACTATAAGTTAGCAATGAAAAAGTCCATTGCCAGGAATTGACTTCTTCTTTTGAGGCTGTTATCCAGGGGGGCCATAGATCCTCAGGCAATACTGGCCTTTGCTGTGCTCTTGCATAACCACCAGAACTTGATGGTAAGACCTAATTGCTGAAGATACTATACATGTGACTTGCAGAACACAGAAGATTGCTTTCTGGTACTGACATCAAGGCTTCATCTCTGCTGGTCAGCTTTCGTAGTGCAGGAAGGTGTTATACATGCTACCTGAGGAGAAAAGAAATAAACTTTTCCCAGCTGCAAATCCTGTGAGCTACAAAAACTGTCTGGCAAGATGTTCATCATCAGTGCAATAGTGGCACAAATGTTACTGGAATAACCAACCACTTTTTGATTGACTTCAAGGTCTGCTTCACAAGATGGAGCCCATATCTGACACTGATATCTGGCCTGGGAACTGGTGGCTACATAGGTCATAGGCCATAGGGGAGAGCTTACTACCATTGCTCTGCTAAATAAGACATAATATTAAGCTGACATCTTTTTTTTTTCATATTAGGTTGCATCATAAGGATTCACTGTGGCATTTTCTCTTTTTTTTCAAAGCCAATTTTTATTGAAGCTTTGTGCATTTCATACAATCGAATCTAGATCCATTCCCCCTTCTTTGCCCCCCACCCCACCACAGCTCATGCATTCTGCCACACATGTTTTTCATCTTTTTTCTCAGTCTCTTTTTAAATTTTGATGCAGAAATTTACTGTTTTGAGCAAAATTTCACTGTTTCAGTCAGTTATTTGATCCAGTCTTTTTCTTTTTTAATGTGTATGAGTGTACTGTCTGCATGTAAGTAGGTGCGTGTCATGCAATGCTGCGAAGGTCTGAAGAGGGTGTCAGATTCCCCTGGAACTCGAGTTATAGTTGGTTCTTAGCCACCAGGTGGGTGCTGGGAACAGAACCTGGGTTCTCTGCAAGAGCAGTGGGTGCTCTTAACCACTGAGCCATCTCTCTAGCCCTGACCCACTTTTTTTTTTGATGTTCCTTCGAATTTGTATTACTCCAAAATATGTATATATGCATGCCACATATATCTTTTAGCATCTTCAGCTTATGATTTATTTATTTTTTTAATTAGGCTGAAAGATGTCATGGTTGAATGCTCCTCCTTGGCAAGCCCAAATAGCCATTAGTCCTGCCCTTATGAAAGCTGACATTTTTTTTATTTAAAAAAATTATTAATTCTTTGAGAATTTCATATATTGCATTTTTGAGAAAGTAAAAAAAAAAGAAATCATAAGCTGAAGGTGTTAAAACTTATGATATCATAATCTTGATATATGTGTGCATGGATGGATTGATGCAAATTGGATGGAACAACAACAACAACAACAACAAGACTGGGTCAAAGAACTGACTGAAATGGTGAACTTCTGCCCAAAACAGTAAACTTCTGCATTGAAAAAATTTTTTTAATTTTTTGCATTGAAAATTTTAAAAGAGACTGAGAAAAAGATGAAAAACATGTATGGCAGAATGGGTGAGCTCTGGTGGGGTGGGGGGGGGGCAAGGAAGGGGAATGGGCCTGGCAAGGTATGAAATGCACAAAGCTTCAATAAGAAAAGATTTCCATTGACATGAAATGCATCTCACATAAGGCCCTGTAACATGTGACCTGGCAGCATCCCTGAGTCTCACTTCTCAGAAAGAGCCACGCTCTTCCTGGCTGCGCATGCAGCCTGCCCTCCCATCTGCTCAAGCTTGGGGTGTTCACTTCTGCAGTGTGGCTTCACCTCAGACACTCAGGTGATCCAGATTATTATTGGCCATTTATAAATTAAAATTTTGGGGTCTTTTTCGAGCGACACAGGGTCTCCCTGTAGCCCCAGCTGTCCTGGAACTCACTCTGTAGACCAGACTGGCCTTGAACTCACAAAGATCTGCCTGCCTCTGCCTCCCAAGTGCTAGGATTAAAGGCATGTGCCACCATGCCCGGCTACTAATTAATTTCATACACGCATGTCATTAACATCCTCAACTGCCCATCTGATACTCTTTGGTATTAGCTGTTTCCCTTGGTTCTCTGAGTTATGTGTCTTTCCTGCTTTCTTTTGTTTATTTATATATTTAATTTTTTTTACTGAGCTTTTGTGCATTTCATACAGCAGTTTTTAATATGTACGACCTCCTCTCCACTCATCCCCCAACCCCTGCCAGGCCTCATGAATTCTGCCGTGCATATTAAGTACTATTCACTCAAGCATTTGTACCCAGATGTCCTTCAATGTAAATTTGTTCACTGGAGTCTAGTCAGCCCATCTAGAGATTGTAATGTATTCCATTATCTTCTTTATTTTCCATCCCCTTCAATAGCACTTCCTTATTCTAATCACATTTTTAGTTTCAGAATCAATAAACCCACATGTATACTTCTAAATTTAAACTCCAAATATGGGTGAAAATATGTAGTATCTGTTTTTCTTTCTTTTTTGAGACAGGATCTCCCTCTAGCTCCAGCTGTCTTGGAACTCGCTATGTAGACCAGGCTGGCCTTGAATTCACAAAGATCCGCCTGCTTCTGCCTCCCGAGTGCTAGGATTAAAGGCATGTGCCACCAAGCCTGGCCATATCTGTGTTTCTTAATCTGGTGTATTTCACCTAATGCAATGATCTACAGGGGCATCCATTTTCCTCCAAATTCCATGATTGTTTTCTTTCTTTTTCATCTTCAGAGTCACATGGAATTGTATCTTTCCGTTCATTTGTGGTTGGACATTTCATTTACTGACTAGTGTTAATAGTGAAGTGATAAATATGGATGTCCAACTACCTGGAACATGTGATTTCACCAAGTACTTTTAGGTTCCAGAAAATGGCTGGTGAAATCTGGCCAGCTCCTCTTCTCTTTCTAGGCTCTTTTCTCTTTCTTCATCTGTCTGTCAGTCCCTTCATTTGTATGGACCTGCCAGACTTCATTGTCTCCCTTTTCTTTTAAGATCAAGAAATCATACAGGAGGCAGCCAAGCTGGAGTCCCTGCACATGGGAAAAAGGAGAGGAAAATAGGAACACCCAGACAGGCCTCCCCACCTCCTGGAAGTTCCAAATGATGAAGGTCAGAGGCTACACAGACATCTGAACATCCAGATCCAGACTGTGGAGCACTTAACTTGTGCTGTGATGTAGTATTATCTAAATACCCAAGACAGATAAAGTAAGGAGACCAAGTTAGGACCAATGTCTCTCCAAACTACATATGCAAAATCCTCAACACATTCATGTAAACACCACATGCTAACATTCCAGCTAGTGACAGATCACATGTAGGATGGTGGACCCACAGGTTTGATCACTTTATTTTTATTTTTATTTTATATGTGTAAGTGTTTCTTTACATGTATGTATGTATTGTATCTCAAGAGCGTAATACCCACAGAAGTCAAAAGAAGGCATCACAGCCTCTGGAACTGGAGTTATGGATTGGTTGTTAGGTGCCATGTGGGTCCAGGGAATCAAACCTGGGTCTTCTGGGAAGAGTAGTCAGTGCTTTTAACCACTGTGCCATCTCTCCAGCCCATATCCAAATTGTTTATGTAAGTGCACTCTACTGGTTGCAGAATAACAAAATAGTGTAGTTTTCATAATATAGTCTATCATTACATGATGTTACATGATAAAGATATCAGCAAATCATATCATATCCTAGGACTTACACAAAAGATCATATACCTTTAACAGGTGGGATTTACCCCAGATGTGTTAAACCAGTTCCACATTCAAAACAACAAAAATGTCATCCATCACAATGTTGGAACTGTAAATAAAATGTACTGTATTTTCTACCAAAACATTAGATGGGACAAAGAAAATTTAATCTTTAAAGAAATTTGTACAGACACCACCTGGCAAAACTCCTTCCCTAATCAGCCTGTTTGAACTTGAGATTTGTGCTCAAGAATGCATCCTGCTCTCAACAGCTGCATCTTGTTTATCCACTGGGACACTTAAAATAAAAATATATAAATAGGGCTGGAGAGATGGTCTAGCGGTTAAGAGTGCCGACTGCTCTTTCAGAGGACCCAGGTTTGATCCCCAGCACCCACATGGCGGCTAAGAACCGTCTTTGGCTCCAGTTCCAGGGGAATCTGAGACCCTCTTCTGACCTCCGAGACATTGCACGGCACCGGTGCACAAAGCTATATGTAGACAGTACATTCATACACATAAAAAAATAAAAAAAATTAAAAATATAAATAGGAGCTGGAGAGATGGCTCAGCAGTTAAGGGCACCAACTGCTCTTGCAGAGGACCTGGGTTCGATTCTCAGCACCTACATGGTGGCTGAGAACTGTGTTTAACTCCAGTTCCAGGGGAATCAACACCCTCTTCTGACCTCTGCGGCATTGCACTACATGGGTGCGCCGACCTACATGCAGACAGTACACTTGTAACATAAAAAATAATAATAACAAATGAAAAAATATATAAATAGACAAAAATTCCACTATGGAGTAAGGAGGTCCTCCAGAGGTCCTGCCCCAGCGGAGTTGCTATTGGAATTGTGGCTGCAGGGAGGAGAGTCACTTTTGTTTGGTGTTGGCTACTGGTAGATCACCCATGCCCTGGTGGGGGACCCTACATCATGTGCATGTGGGCAGTACTATCTGGGGTCAGTGAGATAAAACAAGGAAATGTAGTTGGGAGTGACACCTTCTGGGGACAGGAAGTGCTGGGAGGATAGAATGAAGCATTGAAAGGAATGGGCTGCACTTTGGAAATGTATGATTTTTTGGGGGGGGTTGTTCAGGTACTTTATCACAGCAACAGAAACAAAAAGAAGACACACAACAAGCATTGTCACCCTCATAGCCACCTCACCAGTCATTCCAGGCATTTCTCCTACCTTTTCTTCACACATGCTCCTGGAAGATGGCAGTCCAGAGACCCTGGGGCTGAGCCAGGAGGCAGGACAGGAAAATTCCCTCCACTTTTGGGTACACTTATTTCTTTCTGACTTTTTTCTTTCTCTTTCAGGGAAAGAAATGAGTGTCACTGTTCTGCTTTTTCACATTTGAGTCAACGGTCAGCTCAGTATTCAGGCAGAAGGACCTGACCCTGCCCTAGGATGACACTGATCCCTGAGTAAACCTGTTGATGTTTTCTTAGACTTATTTTAAATTGTGCGTATGTACACACACACACACACACACACACACACACACACACACATCGGTGAGTACAGGTGCCTGAGTGGAGGATGTCAGATCCCCTGGAACTGAAGTTAGAGGAAGTTCTGAGCCACCCAACATGGGTACTAGGATATGAAGTCAGGTTCTTACAAGAGCAGTATACGCTCTTAGCCACTGAGACATTTTTATTTATCTATTTATTTATCTTTTTTTTGGGGGGGGAGGAAAGGGTTTATTCAGCTCACATCTCCTGGGTCATAGTTCATCACTCAGGGGGCCCAAGGCAGGAACTCAGGGCAGGAACCTGGAGGCAGGAGCTGAGGCACAGGCCATGGAGGAATGCTTCTTACTGGCTTACTCCTCTGGCCCATGCCCAGCCTGCCCTCTTATACCCTACACAACAACCTGCCTGAGGTGGCACCATCCATAGTGGGCTGAACCTTCCCACACTGCTCAACAATCAAGACAATACTCCACAGACAGGGCCCCAGTCCAGTCCAATGGAGCCAATTCCCCAAGTGAGGCTCCCTCAACCCAGGTGTGTCAAGTTGACACTAAAGCTATGCAGCACAACTGACCCCTTGTCAACTTGACACACAAAACACATCACTTTTAAACCTTTCCAGTTCTTGTCCCCAAGGTATGATGTTAACATTAATCACAACAAAAAACAGTACAACCTTAAAAGCCACAGTCCTTAAAAAATCCAAACAGAATCCAGATGTGGACGCCCTTTGAATGGAAGGCGGGAAAATGGCGGAGTCCTCCAAGCATCTTGCACAGAAGCTTGCCTGCAACCACTTCTGACTGCCTTGATGCCTCTAAGGCAATAGGGAAGAAACTCCAAGGTGGAAGAGTGGTCCAGACCTGATACCTGCAATATGAGAAGAAAACCCAGAAGGCTCCTGCAGCGGGTGCACTGAAAACTGATGGGAAGCCTCCTGAGGGGAAGGAAGCCCAGGGTGCTGAGGAGCAAAGAGGACAGCAGCGGGATGGCAAAAGGTTGCCTGCAGTCCACCATGTTGGAAGGACACCACACGGTGCTGCCCAGCCTGGAGCTTTCCACCATCAACGATAAAAGCATGGCCAGAGAAGCTCCCGACGTGCAGGATGATGTTGAAAAAAGCCAAGCAGTCCTCCACAGCCTCTCGGAAGAAGAACCAGAAAGGGATGTATTGCTCAGAAATCCAGCTGAAACAATACATCTCAGCCTTAATGAGACCACCTGCTGTGGGAACATTCTGGAATCCAACATCTACCAGCCTGGGGCATCTCCTGGGTCACAGTTCATCACTCAGGGAGCCGAAGGCAGGAGCTGAGGCACAGGGCATGGAGGAATGCTGCTTACTGGTTTGCTCCCTGAGACATTTATAATGTATGGTATTTTCACAGACCTTTAAAAAATCATTTACTGCTGGGAGTGGTGGCGCACGCCTTTAATCCTAGCACTTGGGAGGCAAAGGCGGGTGGATCTTTGTGAGTTCAAGGCCAGCCTGGTCTACAGAGTGAGTTCCAGTACAGCTGGGGCTACAGGGAGACCCTGTCTTGAAAAGACCAGAAAAAAAATCATTTACTGGCGCTGCTATCCACACATGTTCAGGACTGGCCACTTGGGACTGAATAACCTATGGGGAGCCAGTCCCTGGAGACAACTGACTCTCCTTCTCTCCTCAGCCAATGATTGCCTGTTGCTCTTCGTGTAGAGGTGGGATCTTGTGAAATTTCCCCCATAGGCACTATCAGGTCAATTGGGGTTGGTCTATGTATCAGTTACTTTTCTGTTGCTGTGATGAAAGACCATCCTGAGGAAGGGTGTATATTGGCTTATGGTTCCAGAGGGATGAGAGTCCATCTTGGCTTCCTTTGATGAGATATTGTTTCAATATGAGGGAATTTAGAAGGATCTTTGAGTGGAATTTGGACTAGGATGACAATTATGAGCCTTCCAGGTTAATCTGTATATCTGGCCCAAGAAGTTACTGAGTTTTCTATTTGAGTAAGAAAAGTTGTAATTTTCCTTTTGTGGACAGGTATTGGTTGATGTGTTCCAAATGTTGAGATGATGATCAACTCAGTCATCAAGATTCTTCTGAGGCAATTAGGCAGATGGACAGAACAAGTGATTCATGAGAGTTGAATGGGATGGATAAGTTAAAGACAGAATAGATCTTCGACTCTAGAAGCAGCTGTGAACTGAGAGGATGGTTTATCTGTGTGGACTCAGTGACAACTGAAAAAGGTTCCTTTGAATCCTTAAGGAGCTGAATTTGTTTACTCATAAGATCTGGCATTACCCAGGGTTCCTCAGTGGTGGGGGTGATGCTCTCTCATGGGAGAACTGAAGGGAATCCCCAGGCCTACCTTATCATCTGTTTCTTCTCATGGCCAGCAGTCTTGGAAGTCCCCTTTGGAACCTGCATTAGTCAGTCCTCCAGTGCCAAGACTCAGTTCCTCAACAGAGACCCCAGCAGGCCCGTGGAGCCTTTGACAAGTCTTTTGTCCTGTGTCTGGATTTCTTGCATTTATATCCCACTCTCTTAGGGGTTTTCTCTGGACTCTCTGGGTTTCATCCAGGATTTCCACAATCGTGGCCACCGTAATTTTGGGTTTCCTCTTCTCTCGGTTTTGCTCTGATTCTCCCTCCCTCCGGTCAAGACAATAAAGGCCATAGCTACTAGTTGGTTTAGATGGCTTTGTGATCCCATTTGAGCTGATCCTTATATCAGGAGTCATTGTGCAATGATATGATGTTTCACAAGGGTTACCTCCTGTGAAAATGTAGGATTAGTACTGATATATTAACGGAAAGCTTCTTTGAGTCTACTGTAAAACCTATCACTCTATGTAAGAAATCGTTGGGTGATTTCTCCTATCCTACTCTCATCCTCATCAATGTTGTAACTGCATTCTGGTGCTGTAAAGGGGAGTGCTTTATCTCCTGAAGAATTGTGTTCTGGGGTTCTTAAACATTTTTTAAATTTTATTTATTTCAGTATGTGTATGAATGTACTGTCTGCATGCAGGTGTGTGCACCCGTGTCGTGCAATGCCGTGGAGGTCAGAAGAGGGTGTCGGATTCCCCTGAAACTGGAGTTCTCCTGGAATTGGAGTTTCAGAGGGTTCTCGGCCACCATGTGGGTGCTGGGGATCGAGCCCGGGGCCTCTGCAAGAGCAGTCAGTGCTCTCAACTGCTAGGCTATCTCTCGCATGCTTTCCTCCTGGCTGCTAAGATCCATCCCTTCTCTATGGAAGTACAACAGCTAGCAGGGAGGAACAGAAGATCTCTCCAGGACAGGTTAAAGTCCAAGGTCAAAGCCTAAAATCCACTAATGAACTTATCAGGAACCTTGGCCTAACTATCCACATTTCCTTCCATTGTTTGATATCTCCCAGACATTCACATAGTGGTTCTGTGTGTTCCAGTTACCTTTCTCAGGAAAAGGAGTGTTTGTCTTGCCCTGGAGTATGGGGTTCCACTGTGAGTATGTTGGTAGCTCACAAGAGGAGAATGAAGCTCTGATTCTTCAGGTTCAGGAGGGGCATGCCGAGGTTCATGAAGAGAATTAGTAGTCACAAGGGTGTTGGGAGTTCTTGCTTTGGGGGCTCCAGAGAGCATTAGGAGGTAGCAGATAAGGAGAGGGAAGATGACTCATTTCAAGAGACAAGAGGACTTCAGAGTAAGGGCTCATACAGGTTGTCCAGGTCTTTTCCTCTCTTTTGTTTTCCCACCTCTATTGGAGAGAGAGGATATTGGTAGAGGACCATGAAGATATCAATATGAGTGATTTCAGTAAATTTTCCCTGTCTTTTGTAGACAATATTTAATTGAAGAATGATATTATAGTTGAGGCTTCCCTTTAGGGAACATCTGCTTCTCTGTCTCCCAGTTTGTATTGAAGTCAAGCACTGTTCTAGTAAAACGTGATACGCATTTTCCTAAGGTTGTTTGGTTCAAATTTTTAATCATGATTAAGGATATATGCAAGGGGTTCCAGCAGAATAAAGAGGAGTTACCCATGATGACTTGCAATGGAGAGGAAATGGAGGATTAGCAACCTGACTTTACCCCTAAAGGGAAAGCCCTGGGATAGATGAGTAGGATGAGGTTGATTGGTCCAAGGCCACCCCCGACTTAGGAAACTGTCCTTTGCATACTGGATGTCTCCTAAGTGAGGACAACCTCAACATTTCTTCTGCTTCTTTTGAACAGTTTATTCATAACTTATGTCCTAGTAGGAGGCATTGACAGTAGCTTTTAGCCAGCCTCTGACTAGAGAACCTGGTCTCTCCCCATGAACTCTTTGAGAAAGCCCTGAGCCATGTTACTCCCTGAGTGAGAGTTGAAGAGGCTGTGTCTATAGTTAAGAGTGATGAGAAATGGGAAAGGATAACCCATGTTTTATTGTTTTTTTAAATGGATAAATAAATTTGTGTTTAATTGTTGCAATTGCCATGCAATATAATTTGAAAGCATTCGGATCCTCTTCCTTATCCCTACCTCCCTTATTGCTACTTGCCCAATTTAACATACTTTATCATGTATAATAGTATAATAAGGCCTATAGAGTCTCATTTGTGTCTCTAAATGTCCTTCAGGGATCCTTGTAGAAGAAGGGGCAGAAATATTGTAAGAGCTTCATATATATATATATATATATATATATATAATATATATGTCTTTTGAGACAGGGTCTCCCTTTAGTCTAGCTGGCCTGGAGCTACTCTGTAGACCAGGCTGGCTTTGAACTCACAAGATCCATCTGCCTCTGCCTCTGCCTCCGCTCCTGAGTGCTGGGATTAAAGGCGTGTACCACAACGCCCAGCTCTATTGAGCCTATATATATATATATATATAGATATATATATATATGTTATATATTATTATATATATGTCTTTTTGAGACAGGGTCTCCCTGTAGCCCCAGCTGTCCTGGAACTCATTCTGTAGACCAGGCTGGCCTTGAACTCACAAAGATCCACCTGCCTCTGCCTCCCAGTACTAGGATTAAAGGCATGCACCACCACGCCCATCTCTAGCTTTATATTTTAAATATAATTTAGAGGTGATATTCTGTGCCTAGAGGATAAGGATTATTCCAGCTTATATTTCAAAAAGGACAGTGTCTTGGGGGCCTTGAATCAAGAGATTGTATTAATCCAGAAAGGCAAAGTCTTTGGAGTTTAACACATGAATTGGCTTCACTATCTGGTATTGTTCCTGAATTACAGATTATTTGGCCTCTGCTTTGAAAGCACTTTCTGTTCTGTTCTCTTTCACAACTCATGTGGTTTCTGATTTAAAGGTACCATACCATGTTGTGTGTGCTGTAATGTTATATCTGATTTATTTCAGAGTTCTGAATGGGGGTAGCATGGCCTCTAACCAGTCAAAGCCTCTTGGAGAATATCCTGGAAAACTGTTATGATTATGCTTTTAAACCCATGAAAAGGAAGAAAACACTATGATATTGTAGTTTGGCCTCTCTATGTTTTGGGTTCCAGGAGAAATGACCATTAGGTTGCTCTCTAAATTATTATATAAATTTTCAACAAGAGTTATTTTGCCAAGGATTGAAAAAAGAGAGAAATTCTTTAAACATACCTAATGGACTACCTTCTGTCATTTTTCTTTCATTTAAGGAATTTTTGTTTGTGTGATATCAATGTTCTACCTTGTTTGACTTTACAAGTACAATCTGAACTAATGTAAATTTTATATATGAATCATTAAGGTCAAGATTTAATCTGACTCTAGAATTGAATTCCTTAATAAGTAAAGAGTGGAGTGCAGGTGGGCTTGGCCTAAGGGCCACTTCTTTATATCTTGGAAGCTTTATTGATTATTTCATACATTAGTACTGTATTTCCACCCAACAATGACCAACCCAGCAAAATACCCCTAATGATGCAATAATGGCACTTTTATCTTGGGGGGTTACCAACAGCTGTTTCCTGGGCTTAAATCCCACTCACTATAAGAGAATTCATGGCTAGTACTGTTAATATAAAGGATTATATTGGCTCTAATTCCTAAACATCTGTCACTTGCTCTGCTTTCCATTGTAGATAGAGATCAGAGAAGACAGAACAGTTCTTGGTGAGGAGAGGCAAGCAACCGACAGCTTATCAGAAGTGTCTTCAGAGAAAAGTGTTCAGAGACACAGGGAGAGAGTGTAAGAATCCAGATGAGGGGCTGGAGAGATGGCCTGGTGGTTAAGAGCGCTGACTGCTCTTACAGAGGACCCGGGTTCGATCCCCAGCACCCACATGGCGACTGAGAACCATCTGTAACTCCAATTCCAGGAGAACTCCAGTTCCAGAGGAATCCAACACCCTCTTCTGACCTCCGCGGCATTGCACGACATGGGTGCACAGACCTGCATGCAGACAGTACATTCATACACATAAATAAAAGAAAAAAGAATCCAGATGAGCTCACAATGTGCGTGCTGGACCAGGACTGTAATTTCAGACGATGGCAGATATTAAGGGGAGATAGAGGACAGTGCTTCATAGTAGAGCCTCGTGTTTACATGAGCAACATTGCAGAAACCATGGTCCTAACAGATTTGCAAGAACCAGCAGTCATGGTGATCACAGAACAGGTCTCAGTAAATTAAGAAGATTGAAATCATATCAATTACATTTTCAGACCACAATTTTATGAGATTAGAAGTCAGTAATAAAAATGAAACTAGGCTTTGATGGTGCACAACACTGGTAACCCCAGGACTAGGCTTGATGGTGCACACTGGTAATCCCAGCAATAGACTTGATGGTGAACATTGCTAATCCCAGCACTAGACTTGATGGTGTATGCTGCTAAGCCCAGCACTAGACTTGATGGTGAACACTGCTAATTCCAGCACTAGACTTGATGGTGAACACTGCTAATCCCAGCACTAGACTTGATGGTGTACACTGGCAATTCCAACACTAGACTTGATGGTGTGCACTGCTAATCCCAGCACTAGACTTGATGGTGAACACTGCCAATCCCAGCACTAGACTTGATGGTGAACACTACTAATCCCAGCACTAGACTTGATGTTGAACACTACTAATCCCAGCACTAGAGTTGATGGTGTACACTGCTAATCCCAGCACTAGACTTGATGGTGTACACGGTAATCCCAGCCCTTGGGAGGAAACAGTCAGAAGGTTAGGAATTCAAAGCCACACAGACTTACATGAGACCCCATTTCAAATACAGAAACAAACAAAACCAAAACCAAAAAAATCTGTCAATTAATATAAGAATAAGATAAAAAGGAAATAGGAAAACTCACAAATATCTAGGAGTTAAATAACACATTTTCAACAATCAGTGCTTCAAGGAAGAAATCAAAAGGAAAATCATTCTGAGGAGGATCAACAGGAGGAAGGCTGGGCATCTGGAGGAAAAATATTGATCAAGTATAATGATGACATGTATGAAATGAAATGTATGAAATGACATGAACAAAAATGACACATCGAAACTGTAAGCATGAGAGGAACACAAAGCAGCAATTGGAAAGTCAGAATTATCTCAAGGAAAAGTTGAAAACACAGCAGAACAAAGCTGACGTGTGGCTCAGTGATAGAGCATGTGCTTAGAATGCTGGAGGCCCTGTGTGCAACCCCATGACAAACTAAACTAAGAGCAAATGAAACCTTATCCATTTAAGCAAAAAGAGTATGGGAGGAAGTTCATAATTGTGTTGACGTTACAAAGACGTAATGAGTCAGCAGGGTGACACGCATTTGTAACCCCAGAATGTGGAAGGCTGTGACAGAGGATTGTAAATTCCTAGTCAGCCTGTGACACATAGCAAGATCCTGTCTTAAAACCCTCCAGATAGTTTTAAAAAAGAAGAGATATCCATATAAAAAACTTAAGTAGAAATTCACAGGATCTAGAAAAAGAGCAAAGAAACCCTGTCCTTAACAAAATGTGTGTGTGTGTGTGTGTGTGTGTGTGTGTGAAGGGCATGTGTATGTATGCACACATTTCTGTGTGTGTGTGTGTGTGTGTGTGTGTGAAGGGCATGTGTATGTATGCACACATTTCTGTGTGTGTGTGTGTGTGTGTGTGTTTGAAGGGCATGTGTATGTATGCACACATTTCTGTGTGTGTGTGCGTGTGTGTGTGTGTGTGTGTGTGTGTTTGAAGGGCATGTGTATGTATGCACACATTTCTGTGTGTGTGTGCGTGTGTGTGTGTGTG
>VZQC01011202.1:348803-380431 GCA_009823505.1 Rhizomys pruinosus | reverse complement strand
GTGTGTGTGTGTGTGTGTGTGTGTGTGTTTGAAGGGCATGTGTATGTATGCACACATTTCTGTGTGTGTGTGCGTGTGTGTGTGCGTGTGTGTGTGTGTGTGTGTGTGTGTGTGTGTGTTTGAAGGGCATGTGTATGTATGCACACATTTCTGTGTGTGTGTGCGTGTGTGTGTGTGTGTGTGTGTGTGTGTGTGTGTTTGAAGGGCATGTGTATGTATGCACACATTTCTGTGTGTGTGTGTGTGTGTGTGTGTGTGCATGTGTTTGAAGGGCATGTGTATGTGTTCACATGTTCCTGTGCGGAGTGTAGGCATTCCCCTGACACAGCAATGGATGTGGGGGGAAGACAATCTCAGATGTTGGTCCCTGCTGTCCTACTGCTTGGGACAGGCTCTCATTATTTGCCATGGCATACACCAGGCTCTCTGGCCATGGACCTCAGGCCCATGACCTAAACTCCACCTCCCATCTTGAGGTAGGAGTGCTGGGATTATAGATGTTCACTACCACCTCTGGAGCTCTTCATGAATGCAGGTTCCATGCTTACATGATGATTGTTTTACCACTGACCCATCTCCCTGGCACCAGAAATCATTTCTAATGAAGGAAATCCAACTTGCAATTTTCCATCACAATCACACCTCTTCACTTTATCTCTAGTTGTCTGGTTTACTCTGACAGTTCTGTTATCTGGGCCTTCCCTCTCTCCTGCCCCTGATCTCAGATGGAGGGTTGACCCAGGAATCAGTCCTGACTTGGGAATTGTTCAGCAGCCCTTGTCCCATAGAGTGCATGCTCTCAACTTTATCATCTGCTAAGGGTTGTGCCTAGGATGTCGCAGGGACAGGAAGAGTGGGATGCTCAGACTAACACTCATGGGACACAGAAAGCTATGGGAGAAAATACTTGGAATCAGCTCAGTATGATCATGGGATCCTGCACAATGAGCTGACACATCCAGCTCATAGGCACTCAGACTCACAGTCATGGGGCACAGATACCCATTGGTGAAAATCCACTGATGGTGGGAATGTAAACTGGTACAGCCACCATGGAAAGCAGTGTGGAGAACCCTTGAAAGACTTAGAATGAACTTTCCACCTGACCCAGCCATACCACTCCTGGGTATGTACCCACAAGACTCATCTTACCACAGAGACACATGCACAGCTATGTTTATTGCAGCTCTCTTCACAATAACAAGGAGCTGGAACCAACCCAAGTGCCCCTCAACTGATGAGTAGATAGAGAAAATGTGGTACATCTACAGAATGGAGTTCTATGCAGTGGTAAAGAAAGATGACATCATGAACTTTGGAGGTAAATGGCTGGAGCTAGAAGATATCATGCTGAGTGAAGTAACACAGTCCCAGAAAAACAAAGGATGAATGGTATTCCTCATCTGTGGATGCTAGTGCCAATTACCTAGTTGGACAACGTCAATGTGATCTGAAAATAACTATGCTCTTATATTGTAGAATCAATTAAAAATAAACAAATAAGCCAGGCATGGTGATGCACACCTTTAATCCTAGCACTTGGAAGGCAGAAGCATGTGGATCTTTGTGAGTTCAAGGCCAGCCTGGTCTACAGAGTGAGCTCCAGGACAGCTGGTACTAAAAGGGAGATCCTGCCTCAAAAATACCAAAAAGGAAAAAAAAATAAACAAATAAAGAAAAAAGGAGAAAATATTGGAGTGAATTAGTATGATCATGGGATCCTGCACAACGAGCTGACACATCCAGCTCATAGGCACTCAGACTCACAGCCATGGGACACAGATACCCATAGGTGAAAACATTGGACTGAATCAGTATGACCATGGGATCCTAAGCAATGAGCTGAGACATCCATTGCTCTTCTGGCAACAAGTAGAGTGGAGTACAGATATCTGCTTTTGCCAGCATCCCTGATGTCACTTCCAGTGCACATGGAGAATGACCTCCATTCCTGACCCTTGACGATCCTACATCCGTTGGCCCTTCAGCTTTGCCCTGTGTTCTATGAAATGGGGCCTTTGGTTTTCCCTTTCTCTTGTGACCATGATGCTCTTCAGATCTCACGTGAATTATAATGGCCGCCTATAAATGAATGCTCAGATCTGAGAGAGATGCTTGACCTGGGCCCTACACCGTGTAATACCATGAACCTCTCCCATTCCAAACCCAGGTTGTGCTCTGGTCTGGAAATCAGTGATGGATGGCTGAACCTCCCATGTACCAGACACCACCAGATGATAACCAGTCCTAGGAATGAAGTGCTCACAACAGGCCCTGAACGTGGGAGCTCAGATGAGATGCTCATGCTCAAGCTTGCGGCATGGCCCATCAATGACACGTAGACATTAAATAAAAATCAACCCTGACCACAGCAGGGATATTCTGCCCCAGGAAATAGGTACACTGGGGAGGTAAGAATGGCTCTGAAGGTTGTTCATAATGAGACTGGGGTAGATGCTGTCGCTAAGAAGAAAATGGAATTCCATACTGGGAACTGCTTAGCAGAGGAAACTCTTTCCTAGAACCCTGAGAAGAGCTGGGCTTCTTCCTTAGCTCCCTGTGAGTCTCCTCTGTGCTCATCCCCAGGACAGGGATTGGGAGAGAGGACACTTCTGTAGGAAGTGACTACAGAGACTCTGGAAGCCGCCTACCGCAGAACTTGGGAAATAAGAGCCACGTGCCTGGGGATGAGCAGTTCCCCTTCCTGTGAAACTGATGAAACGGCAGTAAACATAACAGGGGACACTAACCTCCAAAGGCCACACCCTGTGTTTCCTGTCCATCTGGCCAGGCGCTGTGGCTTTTCTCCATAAACACAGTTGTGGCCACTGAGAAGAGATGCCATGACTATCGCATTCACGGCCCTGCTCTGTCTAGGTGAGATGTAGAGACCAAGAGGCAACACTGTGCCCTGAGAGGGACTGTGATTCACAGCCCAGATCTGGGCCACCAAGGAACCTCAAGGGGACCAGGAGTCTCTGGGGAGGAGGGGACCTGCTCAGGGTTCAGGGGCAAAGCTCATGCAGGAAACTCTTCCAGGGCTGAACCTGGGCCTCAGGACTGCAGCACTGGCAGGTGAGTGTGTCCCTATCTGCTCCAAGGGGTTCCTCCTCAGGACCAAACCAATAGCGGGGATTGGGAAGACGTGCGGGTTGATCCTGAGGATGCCTGGAGCGTCCTTGAGCTGGGGGCTGGGGTATGAATCAGGGGTGTTCTGGAACCACGTCACAGATTTCCTTGCAGAGACCCTTCAAAAGCCCATCCTCAGGGCCGAACCAGTTTCTGTGGTCGCCCAGGGGACACAAGTAATAATTTCATGTGAGGGGAACACAGGGGCCCAGAAGTACCATCTGTATAAAGAAGGAGGCCCAGATCCCTGGCGCACACAGACGCCACTGCACCCTGAGAACAAGGCAGAGTTTCTCATCACGTCCATTGAAAAGGACCATGCTGGACAGTATCGGTGTTACTATCAGACCCCCGCTGGCTGGTCAGAGCTCAGTGAGCCTCTGGAACTGGTGGTTACAGGTAAGAAGAGACTCAGGGTTCCAGGTCTAGGCTCTGGCCCCCAGGAATGTGTCTCCCCTTTTGCATGTCTCTCCTCACATTTCCTTGGGGGACACAGTGGAAAACGACCCATTTCACAGTCTGCCACCTTCTTTCCTAGGACTCTATAGAAAACCCAGCCTGTCAGCCCTTTCCAACCCTATGGTGACATCAGGAGAGAATGTGACCCTCCAGTGCCTGACAGGGCAGAGATATGATGGATTTGCTCTGACAAAGGAAAATCAGCAGCGGCTCTCCTGGACCCTGGACTCACAGTATATATACTCTCATGGACAGTTTGGTGCCCTGTTCTCTGTGGATCCTGTGACCCTCAGCGAGAAGTGGATATTCAGATGCTATGGCTATCACTTGAGCAACCCCCAGGTGTGGTCAGAACCCAGTGAGCCCCTGGAGTCGTCCCTGGTCCCAGGTGAGGAAGTCACAGCCTTGCCCTTGAATGACATTGGACCTGATGCACAGGGGAGGTCCTGGTGTGTGATGAGTGAGGGGAGCCAGGACTCCTGAATCCATTGAAACAGTGAGTGGCGGACATTGGGGCCCAAGATACAGAAACCAGGGTGGACAAGACTGAAACAAGGGATGCAGGAGAGAGACGGGTTTCTATTGGTCCTTCTTTTAATCAGGGATTAATGTAAGCATGATTACCATATAATCATATGATGGATACTAGATAAATAGATGTTCTATGGTATACACACACATATATGATTTTAAGTACCTATAAATCTAGTATGCAGAAATGAGAGGATACAAATAATATTTGTCGGGGCTGGAGAGATGGCTCAGCGGTTAAGAGCACTGACTGCTCTTGCAGAGGACCTAGGTTCAATTCCCAGTACCCATATGGCGGCTAAGAACTATCTTAACTCCAGTTCCAGGGGAATCCGACACCCTCTTCTGACCTCTGCAGCATTGCGCGACATGGGTGCACCTACTTACATGCAGACAGTACACTCATACACATTAAAAAAATAATATTTGTCTTTCTGGGTTTGATTTGTGTGGTTTAATACACTGATCTCCAGTTACACCCATTTTTTTTTACAGAAAAATTTTCCTTCACCAAAAACATGTATATCTGCAATTAAACAATAATGCATAAAAGCACATATTAATATATAATTCTGTGCATTATTTATAATTGCAAAAGTTCATGCACAATATATTCGCCAACTAGTGTATTTTTATGTGTTTAATATTGGTTATTCTTAGTAGAGTCAAGCTAGCTGCTCATTGGAACAAGTGTGCACTCAGGAGGATTGTGAGTGTATCTTTGTGTATTCGCGGATTGTATTGTGTTCCTTATGATGTGACCATTAGATAATGAGATATTAAACAGACAAAGAAGCACAATGGAGCTTGGCTGGTGTGAGTTCAGGGGAGATAACCCAGACTGCCACTGTGCTGGGCCCCTGGTACTCAGCAGCCTCTGAGCAAGAAAGTATGATGGCTGAATCTTGGGTCCTTAGCTGGAGAATTAGTGGAGACCCATTTCCAGGAGAGGGGGTTCCCATCATCTTGTATCCTACATTGAGCATAGCATACAGGAGGGCTCCATTATTCTGAATTTGGGAGATATTTTTTTTTTCATTCTGAACTCTCTGGTGTCAGATAAACTTTATTCCAAATGGACTCAGATACAAGTTCTGAACTTTTTAATCAGGCTGAAGAATCTAAGCAGAAGATCAGAAAGATCTTCTTGCCAAAACAGAGAAAGGGATTAGTCCAGAGTTCCATGAAGTTACAGGATGAGAATAACCTGCATTTGGAGGAAATAAGAATGTAGAACCCAGGGAAAAGGATTGTGTCTCCTAAGCCCTTTAGTCATTCTGCTTGCCTCTGTTTCTCAGGAGCATATACGACAACCACCCCATCAACAAACAGAGAACAAGCTAACACAGGCAAGTGGGGAGAATCCTGTCTGTGGCCTAGATAATGTACATTTGTACAAAACAAGGCTGTGGAACCCAGGGGAAAAGGATCATGTCTCTTAAACGCTTCACTCATTCTGCATGACTTTGTTCCTCAGGAGCATATGAGATTACCACCTCATCGACAAACACATCAGAAGATGAAACAGGTGAGTCAGGAGAATCCTACTTGTGCTAGGGAGGCTGGTGCCCTGGTGTATATCCACTCATCCCGGGATGCTTTTTGGTCTGCACTGATCTTTGTCCACAACCACAGCCTCACAGCCCAAGGATCACACCATAGAGAATCTCATCAGGATGGGTGTGGCTGGCGTGGTCCTCCTGGTCCTTGGGATTATGCTGTGTGAGGCTCAGCACAGCCAGAGGAAGACCCAACGTGCCAGCAGGAGGTGAACAGGAGAGACAGCAGAGCACCGTTTATGGTGGTGGAGTCTGGGAAGTCCATCTTAGGATTCCAAAGTTTCTGTAAGGAAATCTGGTGCTTATGTGGGAAATTCTTGTGAGAGTTTCCATGGGTCCAGGGAGTGGATGTGTTCTGGGTGCAGGGGAAGGTCTAAGTACTGGGATGGAACATTCTTTCAATACCAAATTTAGGTTCTTTCTTTTCACTTTAATGTGGACTTCTGTTGACCTGCCCACCTCGCCTCTAACCTGCATAGTCAGGCTTGGGTCCTCACCTCTGTGACCTTCTGATGTCCTTCACTTTCAAGTGATATTTTCCTTTTTATTTTATTTTATTTTTCTGGGGATATTTTTCTTTTTAATAAATTACTACATTCCCCATTTGCCTTATGAGCCTCTGTCTTTTTTTTTTTTTTTTTTTTTAATTAAATTTTTTAATTATTTTTTGATGGCTATGTGCATTTCACTACACTACTCTTCTCCAATTCAGTTAGGCCTATTCTCCACCTCCCTCCCCCCCATCCCCCACCCCATCCCAGATCATGCATTCTGCCAAACAACTGTCTCAAATCCTCTCTCGAGATCTTTTTCTTCATTTTTAGCTACAAGTGATAATCCATGAGTACAAGCATCCTTCATGCAAAACCCATCTGCAGGCTGTTGTGCCCAAACACCTACAGCCCCACCATCCAGTGGGGGGTGACAGGTTGTTTGTTCAATCAAGTTGATCAAATGAGTGTCCAGACTACATTGCTGTAGTTTCACCATTCACCCCAATCGCAGCCCCTACATTCTACCACGCCCCCTCCTCCGCAGGTTGTTCCCCAGGCTTAGAAAAGGGGCACAGGTGGATGAGAGGTAAAACAGTCCACTCTCTCTGGAGCTGTTGACCCGGACCCTGGTCAATTCTGGCCGTTTCCTTTCATGGGCTGACAGTTTGTCCAGGAATAACCTTTCGATCCTGGCCTGGAGCCTCTGTCTTTTTAAACCATTCACAAGGATCTTTGTTCAAATACCAACAAATGGTGGGCAGTATCATATCCTAGGATGAAAAGTCACTGCGTATAAATGACTCTCTAACTCTCTTTCTGAAACTCTCAAAACTTTGTCTTTATCACGCATTCATGTGGTTTCTCTAGAGATGCAGAAACTTGCTATCAATATGCTGGTATTCAAATACAGTCTCTGATGGACACTGTTGACATGGCCTTGAAAATATCATTTTTTAAAACAAGACCTGAATTGTGATGTTTTATGGTTGCTGTATATAATACCTTTATAGTCACCTTCAGAATACCAATGCTTTGTCACTTGTGTGGAGTTTGGAAATGATAACAACACTAACCTACCTATTTTCCTTACAGGGTTTTGAGACAGGGTCTCCCTGTGGTTCTGACTTTCCTGGAACTCACTATGTAGAGCTGTTTGGGCTCACAGAGATCCACAAAGATCTCAAAGAGATCCACCTGCCTGTGCCTCCCAGTTGCTAGGAGTTAAGGCATGCGCCATAATGCCGGCTTATAACAGTGATCTGTCTTTAATTTCAGTTTTCATAGTCCGTTGCTGTTATACACAAAAACAATGGGCATGTTTGTTAGTGAACTCTGCAGGGCATTGTTATAATCACTTGTTAGTTTTATGAAATTATATTTGTAAAATAATTCTAAGTATCTAGAGAGACAGACGTCATCTACAAGCAATAACAACTAAGTTCTTCCTTCCAAATTTATACCTGCCTTCTACCTTATTTAGTGAAAAATATCTTTTTTTCATCACTGAATACAATACTCATTCAGTCTTCTCTGTAGATGATCTTATTCAGAGCAAAGAAGAAGTTCTGAACTAATTTACTGTTAGTGTACATGATGAATGGTTGTGAACACTGACAAATACTTTCTTGTTCTCTATCATTTATCTTTTTATTTTTGCCTGTTATTTTGGTGGATAATATTAATTGCTTTTAAATATTGAATCCATTTTATTTAAGCAATTGAATATGGGTGTTTGTGTACAAATATTTTTTATGTCATTGGATTAAATCTGTATGACTAACAAAATATGTCTGATAAATGCATATTTAGATAATTTCTTCACTGTGAAAACACTGTAGAATGATTTTACACAAAGTCACATGGGCACAGTTCCACAGGTAATGTGATCTTGTGGGACTACCATCACACGTGTGGTCTCTCATTGACTAGGATCCCATTATATATTATATAATAAGGTTCACTGGGTGATTTGCATTTGTGTTTATGAGAGATACTGGTTAGAGCTTGTTTTATTTTTAATTTTTAAAAATTATTTTATTATTATTATTTTATGTGTATGAGTGTACTGTCTGCATGTAGGTTGGTGCACCTGTGTCGTGCAATGCCACAGAGGTCAGAAGAGGACATCGGATTCCCCTGGTACTGGATTTAAAGACAGTTCTTAGCCAACATGTGGGTGCTGGGAATCGAACCCGGGTCCTCTGCAAGAGCAGTCGGTGCTCTTAACTGCTGAGCCATCTCTCCAGGCCCAGGGCTTGTTTCTTAATACTTTTTTTGTGTGGATTTGGTGTTGGGATGAGGCTGGTCTCATTAATGGTTATGCTTCATGTATCACTGACTATACTTGAGTGTTCATCTCCCTGGTTGGGCTCAACCATCATCTTCCCTCTCTGACATCTGAGCAGAACTTTCCAAGAAGAGAAACCTATGTGTAACTTCCACCATGTTCTTTCTCCCTGTCCCCATGTAAAGGGTTCTCAGCCTTGTCATGACTTCATCAGAATCTGGACATCTCCTTCTTTGACCCCATGGCCCCATTGCTGGAGGGATCAACTCCTGGTACTGTGCTCTAGAGTCTACCAGTACCTTTGGATCCTGCAGCCAGCACTGACCATCACCACAATAGGAACTAGGTACCCAAAGATGTAGAGAGGCTAGGACTACTAGACCCAGGGCCCCTGATCCTCCTGATTTAATGATCAGAAGTGGACCTAGGAAACCCTGCACTGTAGGCAGATGAAGGTCACAGATGGAAGGGTCAAAAGAACTCATCTTTCCAGTCTTAGGTAGGAAGTGAGGCCATCTAGTCCTGATGTCTTCCCCCAAACCCAGATGATGCTATTAACAGGTATGGGAGAAGAGATTCAGACCACCTAAAGCGAACAAAGAGACAAAGCGCTAAAGAGACTAAGCAGGATAGCCAGGCCACGTTGAAGTTCTAGCTTATCCCTATATCCAATCAGCCAGCTCCATGCTGAGATCAGAGACAAGGGCCAGTGGACACGCCACAAGTCCCAACCTCTGACGTCTCTGCCTGTTTCTCTGTGAGGGACTTGGACATCACCAACCTCTGAAATATATTTGTCTTCTCATAAAATAGAAGATTTTATTTTGTCCCCACCCCCACCTAACTCTGAATATTTGAGATGAAGAGGAGACCATTGTCTTAGGCTTTAGAGATGTTTGGTAAAGGTCAAATGTGAACACTCCAGTTTGGCTGTCTTTTCTTTGTTAATTTAGTGAGAACTGGGGTGTAAACTCAGAGCTCTGGGTGTGCAGGGCTTAGGAACCAGTGTCCCAGTAGAGGTGGAGCTGGGACATACTCAATAAAGGGATGGTGAGCTAGGGGACATAGGATGCTTAGGCCAGCACAGAATTATAGATTCACATGTATATGTTTATGCAGTATTCTTTAATTGAAGATAAACATATTTGAAGGAAGAAAGCTTAAATTAGCTTAAGAAATAGGTTTACATATGATTTTTCATAGCTCCTCAGTTTACTAACCTTTACTCCATCCCTCTTTTCTTTTTTAATATTTTATTTATTATTTTTATTTTAAGTATATGAGTGCATCACCTGCATGTGTGTAAGTGTACCCATGTCAGGCAATGGCTGCAGAGTCAGAAGAAGGTGTTGGATTCCCCTGGAACTGAAGTGATGGATGGTTGTTAGCCACCATGTGGGTGCTGGGAATCAAACCTGGGTCCTCTGCAAGAACAGCTGGTGTTCTTAACCACTGAGCCATCTCTCCAGCCCACATCCTTCACTTCTTATTATGAGGGTTATAATCCAGTTTGGAGTTCTTTCATATCACTGGAATGGATGATTCTTACACTAACCCTGATAGAAATGCTATCAATATGGCTGTATGCTGAAGAATGCAGGAAGATTATTACCTGCTTAAGGTTGAACAATGGTAGCTGTTACTCCCATATCATACGTGATCGTCAGTGAATTTTCTCTAGTGTGCATTAGCACCTGGGGCATTAAGACAGAACCTGAAGCATCACATGAAGAGCTGTGGTCAGGAAAGAAGGACTGAGAGAGAGGAACTCATGAGGAAGTTTGGATGTGGAGGGGTGAGGGAAGGGGGTACTTCTAGTAATGAGAAAGTGAGAGGGAGGAAATTATGAGCAACTAACTACAGGCCTCAGTGAGTCACCTAGGTCTCTTCAAACCATCTTTCTTGGGACTTTCTGTTTGTAATGTTCCCTTTTGCATCTGAGTCAACCCAGGAAGTGCCTGGATCCTTTCAGTTCTTCATCTTCCCCTTCGCATTCTGACATTAACTCCAAAATGATCCTGTCCTGAGTGGAACCTGTCACTGTCCCTCGGACCTCAGCAGTCTGGGCTCAGTGAGGACTCTGAACGTCCTATTGACATGATCACAGCAATGGTCTCCTGCCCTATTTCGGCCCCCCCACCAGCCCATTTCTCTCCCCATGCCACAGCCTCTTTTCACAATCTTCTCTGGTCTTCTTCTCTGCCATGTAGATTCCTTACACAAGACTCCATGTCTCTGCTATATATTATACAGTATCTCTTCTTGATGTTGGTAGCCAGCTGAGTTAGCTTCTCCCACAGCAAAGCCAGCTCATCTCTTGAAGGCAAACTTATCCATGTTGCGGTGTATACATGCCCTCATTTATGAAAACATTTGTGTTCTTATAATCAGCTCCCTTAACAAACAGGAGTCTAGAAAACACCTTTACACTTTTGCAGTATAAGTCTGGAAAAGGTCTAGATGTCTTGACCTACTTATCTGTCAGTACATCTGTCAGCAAAGTAAGATCTGTTTTAGGGACATACAGGAAACCCCAAACACCCCTTAGAATACTGATGGGCACATCATTAGAGTTCAGATTACTGTAGGAGTTTTATCATATTTCTCAACCAATACGGTCCTTTTCCATCCTTTCTTTACCTTTTGGAGGTAGCATGTGAATGCATTCCTTTGTTTAAAGGATTCCAAGTTGACACAAATATGAAATTCCAGAATGTATTCATTGTGCAACTGTGAGATAGGGCCACACTTCTCAGAAAACCTCCTGGTCCTCATTGCTGAGTAAGCCCCCTCAAGCCTGGGCCCCTCCTTTCTCCAATGTGGCATCATCTCAAAGACCTCAGTTCACTTGCATCGTTACTCCATATCAACTTCCTCTTTTTCTTCTAGCTCTTTGTATCAGCTATTTTTCTGTTGACGTGGTAAAACACCAAGACCAAGGCAACTTAGGGAAGGAAGAATTTATCTGGCTTCCGGTTCTAGAGAGATAAGAGTCCATTATGGTGGGAAGACCTGGCAGGAGAGGTGGGAACAAAAACTGAGAGCTCACATCCTGGAGCACAGGCTGGAAGCAGAGAGCAGAGGCACCCTGGAGCAAGGCTATGACCTCTTAACACCCTTCCCCAGTGACTTCCTCCTTCACTGTTCCAGGATGACCACACCTCCTGAAGGTTCCATTACCCTCTGCAAACACCACTTCCAAGGGGTCAAGTGTTCAAGTACTTGGAGTGGGGGGGAAGGGAGACACATCTCATTCAAACCCCCACATTCTCTCTACCATAGAATGCTGCAGCTGAACCGAATCACTGATACTTATGCTTTTTTTTTTTTTTTTGAGAGTGCCACTCTGTCTGCCAGAGGCCCACATACTACCCTAATAAGTCAGACCCTGCCCATTGGGGTGCGATTCCCCTGCATCCTGACCAGCTCCATTCTCTCTCTGCATGCTGTCCCCCTTCCAGGCTTGAGCCAAGACCCCTTCTACTCTTCATCCCTCAGATATCTAAGCTAGCCTCCTAACTCAGACCTGTGTCCAGATCTGTACCCAGACTAGCTTCATTCTGCAGCTTTAGGAGCCCACACCTATTCCGCCTAACTAGCTAGGCAGAATAGGTGTGGGCTCCTATGCTGAGTGGAGTCATATGCTGACTCCACTCAGCATTAGCGTTACGACACTCTACTGAACTTCCAGTCTGAGACCTCACTAACCTGCCAGAACCCAGCCACTGGACACCCATAGCCTTAAATTCCTTTACCCTACCAGAGTGCACTTTGCTAAGCAGCTTGGAACCATTCCTTTGTTTAAAGGATTCCAGTTGACACAAATATGAAATTCCAGAATGTATTCATTGTGCAACTGTGAGCTGGGGCCACACTTCTCAGAAAACCTCCTGGCCCTTATTGCTGAGTGAGACCCCTCAAGCTCTGCACCTCCTTTTTCCAATGTGGCATCACCTCAAAGACCTCACTTCACTTGCACCGTTACTCAGTATCAACAAAAAAAAAAAAAAAAAACCTAAAAAAATAAGACAAGTTAAAACAATAGTTGGGCATGGTGGTACATGCCTTTAATCCTAGCACTTGGGAGGCAGAGGCAGGCAGATCTTTGTGAGTTCAAGGCCAGCCTGGTCTACAGAGTGAGTTCCAGGACAAGCTGGGGCTACAGGGAGACCCTGTCTCGAAAAGACAAAAAAACAAAAAACAAAAAACAAAAAACCAAAAAACAAAAAAACCCCACAAAAACCAACCTGTAGCATTTACTAACACTTCATACCTGAAAAAAACAACAACCAAAATACACAAACAGTATAAACAGAACCAAACTTCAACTAAAAAGGCAGAGTAGAATTTCATAGCAGACACACAACAAACAAAAGAATTTCCTGGGCTCAGAGATGGTCTAGCAGTTAAGAGCTCCAACTGCTCTTGCAGAGGACCCGGGTTCAGTCCCCAGCACCCGCATGGTGGCTAAGAACTGTCTTTGACTTCAGTTCCAGGAGACTCTGACACCCTCTTCTGACCTCCTCAGCATTGCACGACATGGGTGCACACAGACCTACATGGAGACAGTACATTCATTCACATACAAAAATAAATTAAAAAATTGTTAAAAAAGAATTTCTTATTTCTTATGACCGAATGAAAATGCAAAAACACATATAATATGAAAAACCAAGAGAAGATGTCCCCCCAAATTTCACCAGTCCTACAGAAGTGTGCTGGAATGAGAACCACCCGGACGAACATTAGGTTGCAGAATATAAAAGATCAATCATTAACATGATCAAAGAACTTAAAGAATATAAAAAGAGCCCAAACAACTCAAAGAGGATAGCCATAAACCCATGATTGAAGCACAAGAAAATATAAATACATGGCAGAATGAAATGACAAAAACAATTCAGGACTTGAAAAGTGAATTCACAAAAGAGAGAGATATAGAAGAAATTGAAAAACTCAGCAAGTCAATTTGAAATGTCAGAAGAGAGTTTCACAAGCAGAAAGAATGAAATGGAAAACAGAATATCAAGACTGAATGGCAAAGTCGAAGAACTGGACTGCTCAAACAAAGAATATGAAAAATGGAAAAAAATGAATGAAAATGTAGGAAATGTGGGAGACCATGGAAAGACAAAATCCACACATCACAGGCAGAGAGGAAGGAGAAGAGAGGAAGGAGAAGAATCTCGGGTTAATGGCATTGACCAGATATTCAGCAGGACTATAGAAGAAAATGCCTCTAAATTAGGGAAAGTCATACCCACACAGATATAAGAATGACACAGAGCACCAATCAGGCAACAGCTTATCACAGTAGAAAAGAGTAAATGTACAGAACAAAGAGAAGGTACTGAGAGCTGCTAGAAACAATTACACAAAAGAGAAAACCCATCAGCACTACAGCTGAATTTTCCAGGCAAAATATAAAAGTCAGAAGAGCTTGGACTAAAGTATTTTTGGTTCTGATTGACTATGGATGTTAACTCAGAATACTTTACCCAGGAAAACTATCTATGGTAGTCAAAGGGGAAAGAAAAAATTTCCATGACATGAATTACTGAAAGAACTCATGTCCCTGGAGCTAGAAGACATCATGCTGACTGAAGTAACATAGTCCCAGAAAAACAAACGATGAATGGTATCCCTCATCTGTGGATGCTAGTGCCAATTACCTAGTTGTATTTCTTGTGCACGGCCCCTTGAGCTTTTGTCCAAAGCAGCTGGAAGTGATGAACAACAACAACAACAACAACAGAAAGGACTGCATCATAGAACTGACTGAAACAGTGAACTTCTGCTCAAAACAGTCAACTTCCACGTGGAGAATATCGAGAAAGACTGAGAAAGAGATGAAAAGCATGTTTGGCAGAATACATGAGCTCTGGTGGGGTGGGGGGATATGGTGGGGGACATGGGTCTAGATTTGATAATCTTGTACAAAATATATATTAAAAAATAACAAAGGTAAAAAAAAAGAACTCACGTCCATCAAACCATCTATAGAGAGAATACTCAAAGCAATCCAAAGGACCAAAGATAAGAATGACTGTACCCAAGAGGTTGCAGAAAGAAAACAAATAAAGGTATAATAATGGAAACACAAAATAAGGCCACAAACAAGCAGAATTTAAAATGACAGTAACCAATAAACATTTTTTCCAGTAATAATTTAAAGTATCAAGGGTCTCAACTCCCCAGTCAAAAGACACAGGCTAGTCGAGTGGATGAAGAGATAAAATCCATCTTTTTGTTATTGGCAAGACACTCATCTCACCCTCAGGAAGAGGCATTACCAGGCTCAGTGTGGTGGCACACGCCTTTAATCCCAGCACTTGGGAGGCAGAGACAGGTGGATCTCTGTGAGTTCAAGGCCAGCCTGGTCTACATAGAGAGTTCCAGGACAGCTGGAGCTGCAGGAAGACTCTGTCTCAAAAAGACCAAAAAAAAAAAAAATAAATAAATAAAAAAATAAAAAAATAAAAAAGAAGAGGCACTACCTCAAGGTAGAAGGATGGAAAAAATATTCCAAACAAATGGCACTAAGAGGGACTGGAGAAATGGCTTAGTGGTTAAGAGCACTGACTGCTCTTGCAGAGGACCCAGGTTCGATCCCCAGCACCCACATGGTGGCTAAGAACCGTCTTTGATTCCAGTTCCAGGAGAATCTGAGACCCTCTTTTGACCTCCATGGCACTGCACGACATGGATGCACAAACCTGCATGCAGACAGTATATTCATACACATAAAAAAGTAAATAAAAAGAATTAAAAATATTAAAAAAACAAATGGCACTAAGAAACAAGCAGGTGTTGCACTTCTAATATTTGACCAAATAGATTTAAAATTAAAACTAATTAAAAGGGATAAAGAGGGTCACTTCATTCTGATCAAAGGAATAATTGACCAAGGAGATACCACAACAAGGAAACAAACTATGGTCCACCCAATTTCATAAAAACAGTACTATAAGTCTTTAAAATTTTTATTTTATTATTATTTTTCATATCATTTTTTTCTTTTTGAGACAGGGTCTCCCTTTAGTCCTAGCTGGCCTGGAGCTCACTATGTAGATGAGGCTGGCCTTGAACTCACGCCTGCCTCTGCCTCCTGAGTGCTGGGATTAACAGTGTGTGCTACCATGCCCAGCCTAAGATGGTTTTATCTGCCATGTGGGTGCTGGGAATTGAACCTGGGTCCTCTGCAAGAGCAGTTGGTGCTCTTAACTACTGAGGCATCTCTCCAGCCCCAATAGTACTGTAAGTCTTTAAAACACAGATTAACCCCAACTGATTTGAGGTGACTTCAATACATCACTGTCTCCACTGGACAGGTCAGCCAGATGGATAATAAATAGAATGACATCTGAGTTAAATGACATCATACATCAGATGGATCTAATAGATATCTACTGTATATTCCACCTAAGCACCAAGGAATATACTTTCTATTCAGGGGCTCATGGAAATTTCTCTAAAATTGACCACAAAATTATGCACAAACATCAAAAAATACAAAAATTGAAACAATTCAATGCATTTTTATCAGGCCACAGTGCTATAAAGCTTATAGTGAACAGCAAATGAAGCTCTAATAACATTTTTCTTTTTTTTCCTCTCTTGAACTCTCTTCCAAGTTGTTTTCAACTTTCCCTTGTTGACTATTGGTCTCCTGCTGCTATTTAGCCTTAGATGGACTTTACCACCCACTCTGAGCTGGATTATCAAGCAATCTGACACTGGGAAGACCTGGCCTGGTGCAGCAGGACCCACCACCAGCCTCATACCATCCATGGACTGGACCTTGATCAGAAGGACTTGGACCCCTCACAAGTGGTGCCAAGGAGTGGGGTTTTGGTATACCACATTTCTCATGCCACACTACAGGGCAGAAGAAGCTATAGTAACTGCATGAACTCAGGGAGATTAAACAACACACTCCTGAATGGTGAATGGATGAAAGAAGAAATTAATAATGAAATAAAAGTATTCCTAGAACTAAATAAAAATGAGAATAAAACACAACAAAACTTCTGGGACCCGTTAAAAGCAGTCCTATGAGGGAAGTTTATAGCTCTAAGTGTCTACAATAAAAAAATCTTAAAGGCACTCAAAAAAAGAAAAAGAAAATAAACCCTCCTTTCCCCCCAAAAAAAGAAGTCTTAAAGAGCACATGTAAATGACTTAACTGAAGACTCTAGAAAGGCAAGAACAAACCAACACCAAACCTACTAGATGAGAAGAAATAACCAAAATCAGAGTAGAAATTAATGATGGAAACAAAAAAAAAATTATGAATCTAAGAGCTGATTCTCTCAAAAGTGAAAGAAGATAGAAAGACCCTTAGCCCAGTTAACCAGAAGAAAGGAAGAACAACTCCAAATTAACAAAATCAGAGATAAAAGGGGAAACATCACAACAAACACCAAAAATTACAGAACATTATAAGGGAATACTTTAAAAATTATAATCTAGAGTATTTGTTATTAACGTTACACAGAATTTCTGCATGTATAATATCATTTACATAAGAACATTTAGAATTTTGCCAGGCATGGTGGCACACGCCTTTAATCCCAGCACTCGGGGAGGCAGAGGCAGGTGGATCAATGTGAGTTCAAGGCCAGCCTGGTCTACAAAGTGAGTTGCAGGCCAGTTGGGTCTACAGGAAGACCCTATCTCAAAAAAGAAATGAAAAAAAAAAAAAAAGAATTGTAGTGCGAAATTTTTCTTACTCTTTCTCTCAAAGAATATTTCTATTTTGCCTGAAAAGAAATGACTTTCAGAAAATTAAGTTTCTCAAGGGGAATCTATCTATCTATCATCTATCTATCTATCATCTATCTATCTATCTATCTATCTATCATCTATCATCTATCTATCTTTCTCTCAATACACTCACAAGGATCTTTCTATTCTTATTTTGAAAGAAATTTTAAAGGAAAAGCATGTTAGTTTTTAATAATTTAAAAGAATTTTAAGTGTCTTCCTAAATGAAATAGTTACTAGTTTTTAAAAATCTATAATTTATAAAATTTGAAATTCTAAAGGAAATGGATGAATTTCTAAATTCATGGAAACCACCAAAGCTAAATCAAGAATAGAACAACAGACCCATAACAAATGAGGAATTTGAAACAGTAATACAAAACCTCCCAACTAAAAAAAAGCCCAGGCCTAGATGAATTCACAGCAGATTTCTACCAAATATTCAAATAAGATCTACACTTATCCTTCTTAAATTATTCAAAAATATAGAAACAGAAGGAGAATTCCAAAACTCTGTGAAGCCAGAATCATTTTCATACCAAACCAGGTAAACACACAGACACACACAGACACACAGACACACACACAGACACACACAGACACACAGACACACAGACACACAGACACACACACACACACACATACACACACACACTCACACACAGAAAGAAAACTGTGCCTTACCTAGGATTGCTGGATATGCTGACTAGGCTCCAGCAGATCTATTTGCACAGAAGGACATCTGTGTTTGGGAGCTTGACTGGATAAGTCTTAGCTTGGATGCTGACGTTGCTTTCTGCTGGAAGCCTGGCCCAGCCAGTTGTCACCATCTGCTGCTTTGCTCTTGGTTGTCTCTTGCAATAACCAGCTCTTGGGTGTTCCCTTTCCCTGAGGCTTTTCCATTTACCGAGGAGTCCTTTCTCCAAGAAGGCTGCTTCCTTGTTTTAGAGGAAGGTACTGCCTTTAGGAGAGAGGGACAGCACATGACCTCAGCAGTGAAGAACCCTAGTGAAGCACCAGGAGCAAGCGGAAGGAGGCAATCTGAGCAGGAGATAGCCTATTTTTGCACAGGCTCTTCTTTTTCAGGTTTGATGTAAGCATGGGCTTGCATCTCCAAGGTACATGCTTTGATTTATTGTAGAATAACCTGGCACTAGTAAGCAGGTAAAGTCACAAATTTGGTGTCTTTCCACCCTTTGAATACCGATTTAATACTCCCCTTGCTGTACCTGGAGGTGCTTCCTGCATTTGACAAAAAGCAGAGAAGAAATGGAGCCTGACTTGAATGAGCTTAGCTCCGAGTCTAAGGACCAACACACGGGGCCGTTCTCTGTATAGGCAAATAAATGCTTTTCTCAGCCTCCAAATTGTGATAGGTTGCTGCTGAAGGAGGCAGCTGAATGGTCGTGGAGTACCAACAGATGTTACTTCTGTGTGCATCTGCAGGGCCTGTGACAGCTTATGTAAGAGATGTGGCATGTGAGATGAAACTTGGAATGTGAGGCATAGGGTCGTTGGAGACCCTTCTGACTCAGAGAGGAGAGACTGAGTTGGATCAAACCCTTCCTCTGTTCCTAGCACGTTTCTGATAGACCCCCTCAGTGACCGAGGAAGTCCCCCCACAGTTGGAAAGGCACATTCCTCTGGGACAAAAGCTACAGGTAGTACCTGTTTTCCCACCCCCCAAGCCAATCAATCCCCATCTCCACTTCAAGAAGTATGTTTTTAAAATAATGTTATTTTGTAGTTGACACTATAATTCTAACACTGATAAAATTCAAAATTTATATAGAGTGATTATTTAATGTAATTGTAATAGAAATGGCAGAGAATTAAGGGATAAAAAGGGAAGTAAGTTTTCTACATTGCATTAAAAACTGGTAAGATCAGGGCTGGAGAGATGGCCTAGTGGTTAAGAGCGCCGACTGCTCTTGCTGAGGACCAGGGTTTGATCCCCAGCACCCACATGGCGGCTGAGAACTGTCTTTAACTCTAGTTTCAGGGGAATCTGATGCCCTCTTCTGACCTCCATGGCATTGCATGTTACGGATGTACAAACCTACATGCAGATAGTACATCCATACACATAATATAAATAAATAAATTAATTAATTAATTAAAAAATATTTCATAAAAAAGCTGGTAAGATCACCACACAAGTAGATTCCATATAAAGCCATATATGGCGGCACACCTCTGTCATCCCTGCACTGCTACTACAAAATGGCAGGTGGATATAGGCGAATCAGCCACAAGCTCAAGGACTAGCCCTCTTGGAGTAAGCAGCATAGCAGACACAGGAGGGACACCCTGCCTCACAAGGTGGAAGTAGACCAAAGATGTATCTTTTTACAAAACATGGAGACTATTAGAGATTTCCACTACTAGTCACACACAGAGGATGTGTCTGAGAGATGCCCAGCCCTATGTGACACATCTACAATGGAGGCTTGTGTAACATATCTATGAGTATAGAGAATACCAATGCTCCTCTCAACTCTCACCAAGGAAGCTTCTGCATGTAACAGAATATGATACACACAGAAGGCCACCACTGACCAAAGGGTAGAGAACAAGAGACTGTAGAGAGCATGTTCCTGGACAAGACTTCTACATTAAACCTCACCCACTCATGGCTCATGGACCATTGTGGAAGGAGGAGGAATGATTGTAAGAATCGTGGTTGATGCACGACCATAAGGAGACAGAGATTCTCAGGCCTCTGAGAATTTGCTCATATGAACTTACAGCAATGGTGTCAGCATGCACAAGACCCAGGCAAACTCAGTGAGACAAAACCCAGCATATCACATGTGTCACTGTCTATACCTGAGTGTTCAGCTATTGGAATAAGTTCTTTCTTCCTCCCTGTGATGTTCAACCAGAACTTTACAAGAAGAAAAGAACTCTATGTGCAACCTCCTCTGAAGTCCACCTTGAAGCTTCTTGAAGTCCTGCATGAAGGCCCCAACACCCAGCCTATCATGGTCCCTATCCTTACTCATACAAAATGGGAAGGAGTCTGTGGTGCATGGGTGCCATAGACCCATGTCTAGGACGAGCTCACTGGGATGGAGTCTTGTGCTAATAGACGCAGCACTGAGGGAAGACGGAAAGATGGAGAAGAGGTCATAATAACACAAAAGGAGGAAACGCTGTAGGCTGGAGAACATCAGCTGCTGCAGGTCCCAGGAAGTGGAATGAGACAATGTAATCCCAAACTCACAATCTCTTTTATCATAAGACTTTACAGGAAGCCCCTATCTCAGCCCAACTGGCTCCCCAGTATAATTGGGAGGGAAAATTATGAATTCTTTCTTAATTCAAGTGAGTAGAAGCACAATCATTGAACTGATCTCTGAGTAAACAAACACAAACTCATAGACATCCCCGAAGAATCCAGCTTCTGTCTTGGTCATTATCATCAACTGCTGAAGTGTTTGTGTGCTCTGTGAGGTGCTTTCCCAGAAAAGAACTGTCTCAATTCACTAATGCCCTGTTCAGATCTGTGTACCCTGCCAGCCCTGTTCTTTAGGATAAATGCTAATTGTATATGTCAGTGAGAATGTGCCAGGGGTGCCAAGACTGTGCATTGTTTCCAGTGTGCCTGTGAGAATGCTTCGGATAACAATTTCATTTAAATTTGACTAAGAAAAAAAAAATACACCTTCTCACTTCTTTTAGAAATTCAGAATTACAGAGTTGGGCCACAGAAACCCCAGAATCTCATTTCTCTATTAATGTACTAAGAAAAGCAGTCTGATCTGGGTGTGGCAGTGCATGCCTTTAATCCCAGCACCTGGGATGCAGAGGCTGGTGGAGCTCTGTGAGTTCAAAACCGGCCTGGTCTACATAGTAAGTTCCAGGACAGCTGGGGCTACAGGAAGACCCTGTTTCAAAAAGGCAAAAAAAGGCAGTCTGAAATGAAAATATACTGTTTTCTTGTGGTTGCTCCTGGGCAGTATAGGTAAAAAAGGACCCTTAAGATGAAATTGGCACATGTCAGACAGGTACTCATGGGTAAGTGTAGGATAGAATCTGTGTTACCTATCCAGGGAGGTAGATCATTCTCCCAGTGGATACCAGACAGTGAGATGAGCTATCCCCGTGCCCACCGACAAATAGGAAATAGAGCAGACACAGCTTCCAACACTGAGATGGACCAATGATCTCCAAAGCGGCTACTCATTTTGGACTCTGTTCATGGACATGAAACCTTCTGCACTTGGGGACTTTCATTTTCACTTCTCTTTCTGTTCATGACCGTGATGACCTCACAGTATAGATAAACTTCATGGACCATCTCTAAACAATGAGAGCAGAGAGGGACCCTTCAGTCAGAACAATATCAACCAGCACAAAGAACTCTTGCATCCCAAACCCATGTTGTACCTCGTCTGAAAATTAACCAATGCTGACTTCTCCCTGTCCCAGCATCCCTTGTGCTATCACCATGCTGAAGAGTGAGTTAGAAATCATCTGTCCAGGAGGAAGCTGAGGATCATGGACAAGATCCTAATGCTGAGGCTGGCACAGACAATGGGAGATGAATGTACATTGATGGAAATCTGTATCTATCTAGCCAAAATAATTCTGACCAAGGAAACAGAGAAGGGAAGAATGGCTGAGAAGATTCTTCCCAAAGGAGATGGGGATAGTTCATGTTGGTAAAAAAAAAAAAAAAACAAAAAAACAAACAAGATGCACCTTCAGGGGACTGTGTGGCAGAGGAGCTCAACTAGAGCCATGAGAACTGCCATGCTCCCTTCCCTCTCTCCCTGAGTCTCCTCTGTGCTCATCCCCAGGACAGGAGCTCAATGGGACCTGCACAGTCAGGTGCTCAGTGTGCCTGCTGCTCTGCATCCTACCTGCAGCATCAGCCTGCATCTCCCTGCTGTGGGAGGCTTTCTCCAGGCGTGGGATTATCCTTGCCCTCTTGAACTCTCAGGATCTGTGATTATGCATAGTGGACCTTCATAAGACTAGGCTCATTAGCATAATCATGGGGGGAGAGGCTCATAAGGCCCAGATTCTCCCTGAGGAGGATCAATAGCAGTTAAAACTTGCATGAGGAAAAGATTTCCTGCAATGGTGTAGCTGCCAATAATACAGGAGCTGGTCTGCTCCTGTGCGTAAGCATGAAAGCTTGCTGCTTCACCAAGCTGCACATGGGTGGAGTCATTTCTGTGTTTCTGTCATTCTGCTCTATCTGGGGTGAACAGACATTTGTTCATGTCTCCCAAGTAGAAGATCACACAACATCCCAAAGTAGCTCCAGAGCTGGGGAACAACTGGCCATGGTAAGGACCCAATACTCTGTGAATGGTCTGAGTTAAGAGATCAGGGAGACTCAACAGGGAGGATCCAAGAGGGAAGACCAGCCTTGATCTGCTCTCTCACTTGACAAGTGCTGGCTTGGAAAAATACCAAGGTCTTTTTGGAGCTAAATCTTGGTGACATAATAGTTCAGGCAGATGTGGGTGAGCTGTAAGGAGATATCACTTCTGTAAGAAGAGACTATCTAGAATTAAGATACCACTAATTTTTCAGACTTTGTAATCTTGGTATATGGGTGCGGCGTAATTAGGCATATTTTAGAGTAATATAAATTTAAAAGGGAAAAATGTGAATCCTGAAATGTGATATGGAAATAACATACAGTTTATTTTCAGATAACATAATTTTAGTATAGTTGTGACACACACACACATATGCATCTGATGAAGCACTACAAATTGGACGGAACAATAACAAAAGAACTGGGACAAAGAACCAACCGAAACAGTAAAGTTCTCCCCAAAACAATAATCCTCTGCTTTGAAAAACTTTAAAAACACTCAGAAAAAGATACAAGGCAGGTATGGCAGAATGCATGAACTTGGGTGGGGTGGGGGGCATGGAAAGGGAAATGTGTCTAAATTGGACTGAGAAATGATGCACGAAATGTACAAAACATCAACAAAAATATTAAAAAAGAAGAGACTATATCCAGACATGGGCCTGTGATCCCAGAGCACAGGATGTTGAGAGAGGAAGATCAGGACACTGAGGTTGCCAGGGCTCCAAGAATGACTGTCACAACAAAGCGGCTGAGACCACAGAGTCTGGAGCTCCACATGAGTCACAGTGCTGGGGAAACTGGAGCCAGGTCTGGGGAGACCAGTTCCCCTTTCTGATGGGCTGCTTTAGTGACACCCTCATGACAGGAAGGACCCAACCGCCAAAAGCCACTCTGAGTCTGCCCAGTTAGAAGACGACCAACCATTTCCGAGACTGTAGCTGGTTGGAAGATTCCATGGCCCCCATCCTGGAAGCCCTGCTCTGCCTTGGTGAGATGTGAAGATGAGGAGGGAGAATTCTAGTCTGGGAGGATCCCGCCCGACAGCCAGGGCCTGGCCTATCAGGACATCTCAGAGCTCAGAAGGGACCTAGGATGGGAGGACCTGCTCAGGCATCAAGGGCAAACGTCTCACAGGGAACTCTTTTCCAGGATTGTTTCTGGGCCCCAGGAACTCATTGCTGGCAGGTGAGTTTGTCCCCAACTGTCTCAGATTGCATGACCTCAGTGAGTAAATGGTCACCTGTGTGCTGTGGATATGTGAACAGCGTGTGTGACTAATGCCAGCACTGCCCGACAGGTCCTGTCCTGAGTGCTGGGATCTGAGGAGGATGTTCTGGAACACGGTCTCTGATTTCCTTACAGGCACCCTCTCTAAGCCCATAATTAGGGCAGAGCCAATGACTGTGGTCCCTTCTGGGACCAAGGTTACCATCTTATGTGAGGCAACCTTAGATGCCCAGGAGTATAGGCTCTATAAACAGGGAAGATCAGTTTGCTGGATTATGCAGAAGACACCAGAGACTAGAAACAAGGCCACATTCCTCATCCCGTCTGTTGGACAAGAACATGCAGGGAAATACTACTGTTACTATCAGGCCCCTGCTGGATGGGCAGAACACAGTGATACCCTGGAACTGGTGGTGACAGGTGAGAGCCCTCAGGGCTCCCCACTCAGGCTTTGCCCTCAGGAAAAGGTCTTCTCTCCAAGGGGTCCTCGTCTTACAGCACAGTCCTGGCAGCAATGTGCTGTGTGATCTCATTGAACATGCTTCTTTCTTTTCTCCTAGGAATATACAACATCAAACCTAGCCTGTCAGCCCTTCACAGCCCTGTGGTGACCCCTGGAGAAAATGTGACCCTCCAGTGTGTCTCACTGCAGAGCTACGACATCATCATTCTGACTAGGGAAGATCAGAATCTCTCCAAGTCCCTCAAATCAGGGAATAAGCACATTTTTCCATTTCTGGCCAAGTTCCTTGTGGGTCCTGTGATCCCCAGTGAGAGGTGGAGGTTCAAATGTTATGGCTATTACTTGAGTAACCCTCAGGTGTGGTCAGAACCCAGTGACACCCTGGAGCTCCTGGTCTCAGGTGAGGAGGCCCCAGATTCTCTATTGAATGATATTGATCAAGCAGTTTCCCAGGAAAGCTCTGGTGTGTAATGGGTCAGGGGAGAAAAGGCTTCTGAACACATGGACACTGAACATGGGGGACAGTGGGACCCAAGATAAAGGAAAAAAGGACAACAATGAAAGTGAAACCTGGGAGTCCAGGAGACAGACAGGTCTTCATGTTACTGCACTGATCTTTCTGCAGCTCAGGGATCAACGTAAGCATTATTTCCAAGTGTGACCTTTGTTATGCCACCATCCAAAGAAACCCACCTCCTTTTAATCTGCCTTTTTGCAGGAACTCTCCAGAAGCCCACCTTGTTTGCTCAGCCAGGCTCTGTGATCACCTCAGGGAGTCCTGTGACCATGTGGTGTCAGGGGACCTTGGAGACCCAAATATATATTCTACATAAAGAAGGAAGCTCACCACTTTGGAACAGACAAAACGCATTGGAGCCAGGGAACAAGGCTAACTTCTCCATCTCGTCCATGACACAGCACCATGCAGGGAAGTATCACTGCTACTCTTACAGCCCTGCTGGCTGGACAGAACGCAGTGATACCCTGGAGCTGGTGGTGACAGGTGAGAGGACACTCAGGGAACAGGACAAGGCTTTCCCCTCAGGAAAAAAAGACTTCTCTCAAAGGTGCCATCCTCTTACAGCCAGCCCTGGGGGACACTACTTCATTGTCTCCTAGGTGTCCATGAAAAACCAAGCCTGTCAGCCCTGCCCAGACCCGTGGTGACCGCAGAAGGAAAAGTGACCCTCCAGTGTGTCTCACAGCAGAGATATGACATCATCATTCTGACTAGGGAAGATCAGAATCTCTCTAGGTCCCTCAAAGCACAGAATACATACACTACACAGGCTCAAGCCCAGTTCCCTGTGGGTCCTGTGATCCCCAATGAGAGATGGAGGTTCAAATGCTATGGCTATTACATGAGCAACCCTCAGGTGTGGTCAGAACCCAGTGACACCCTGGAGCTCCTGGTATCAGGTGAGGAAGCCCCAGATTCTCTGCTGAATGATATTAGGCCAAGAACAGATTCTCAGGGAAGCTCTGGCATGTAATGGGTCAGGGGAGCGAAGGCTGTTGAGCACATTGACACTGAACATGGGAGACAGTGGGACCCAAGATAAAGGAACGAAAGGCAGAAGAATAGTGAAACCTGGGAATCCAGGAGACAGAAGGGTCTTCACGTGACTCCACTGGTCTTCTGCTGTTCAGGGACCAACTTAAATATTATTTCCAAGTGTGACCTTTGCTGTGCTCCATCTAACCTATCTTCTTGCAGGGACTCTCCCCAAACCTACCATTTGGTCTGAGCCAGGCTCTGTGATCACCTCAGGGAGTCCTGTGACCATCTGGTGTCAGGGGACCCTGAAGACACAAATATATATTTTGCATAAAGAGAGAAGCTCACCACCCTGGAACACACAAAACCTACTGGAACCTGGGAATAAGGCTAAGTTCTTCATCTCATCCATGACACAGCACCATGCAGGGAACTATCACTGCTACTCTTACAGCCTTGCTGGGTGGTCAAAATGCAGTGACACCCTGGAGCTCGTGGTGACAGGTGAGAGGACACCCCCAGGACCCAGGGTAAGGCTTTTCTCTCAGGAAAAAAGGTCTTCAATCAAAAGTGTCCTCCTCTCACAACTCAGCCCTAGTGACAACGTGTGCTGTGTGATCTCAATTAACATGCTGCTTTCTTCTCTCCTAGGAGTCTACCACAGAAAACCAATTCTATCAGCCCTTCCCAGCCCTGTGGTGAACTCTGGGGTAAAAGTGACCCTCCAGTGTGTCTCACAGCAGAGATATGACAATGTCATCCTGACTAAGGAAGATCAGAAAATATCCAGCTCCCTCAAAGCACAGGATAAACACACTGGACAGGTTCAGGCCCAGTTCCTTGTGGGTCCTGTGATTCCCAGTGAGAGGTGGAGGTTCAAATGCTATGGCTATTACATGAGGAACCCTCAGCTGTGGTCAGAACCCAGTGACACCCTGGAGCTCCTGGTATCAGGTGAGGAAGCCCCAGACTCTGCTGAATGACATTCAGCCAAGCACAGGTTCCCAGGGAAGCTCTAGTGTGTAATGGATCAGAGGAGCGAAGGCTTCTGAACACATTGACAGTGAACATGGCAGACAGTGGGACCCAAGATAAAGGAACAAGGACACCAATGAAAGTAAAACCTGGGAGTCCAGGAGACACAGGTCTTCATGTGACTGCACTGATCTTTCTGCTGCTCAGGGATCAACGTAAGCATTATTTCCAAGTGTGACCTTTGTTATGTCACTATCCAAATAAATCCACCTCCTTTTAACCTGCTTTTTTGCAGGAACTCTCCAGTAGCTCACCCTGTTTGCTGAGCCAGGCTCTGTGATAACCTCAGGGGGTCCTGTGACCATGTGGTGTCAGGGGACCCTGGAGACCCAAATATATATTCTACATAAAGAAGGAAGCTCACCACTTTGGAACAGACAAAACCCACTCAAACATGGGAACAAGGCTAAGTTCTCCATCCCATCCATGACACAGCACCATGCAGGGAAGTATCACTGCTACTCTTATAGCCCTGCTGGGTGGTCAGAACATAGTGACACCCTGGAGCTGGTGGTGACAGGTGAGATGACACTTAGGGGTCACAGGCCTAGACTCTGCCTTCAGGAAAAAGGTCTTCTTTCAAAGGTGTCCTCCTCTCACAGCCCAGACCTGAGGAAGAATGTGGGCTGTGTGATCTCACTTAAGAATATGCCCTCTCTGCTCCTAGGAGTCAACCACAGTACACTTACCCTGTCAGCTCTCCCCAGCTCTGTACTGACCTCAGGAGGAAACACGACCCTCCAGTGTGTCTCACCGCAGTATGATGGGTTCATTCTGACTAGGGGAGATCAAGTGTTCTTCAGCTCCCTTAAAGCACAGTATACAAACACTGGACAGCCACAGACCCTGTTTCCTGTGGTTCTTGAGACACCCAGCAAAGGGGGGATGTTCAGATGTTATGGGTAATACAAAATCAACCCACAGGTGTGGTCAGAATCCAGTAACCCACTGGAAATACATGTCTCAGGTGAGGAAGTGTCGTCATTGGCCTGGTCATTTTGGATACCTAAAGCCCTTTCTCTCATGAGCCCTGCTCCCAGGGAAGTCCCAAATGGGAGGGTACTTGGTGAGAACTCTTGCCTCCTAAGCCAGAGCTCCAAGTAAGAGAGATAGTGACACATGCAGGGAAGGATGGGGGGGTGGACAGATGTGTCAGGAACCTCATCCTTAATCTTCAACCCATCTTCTTTCTAGGAAAATCTGGGAAGCCCTCCCTACTGACCCAGCAAGGCCTTGTCCTCCACTCTGGACAGAACCTGACCCTCCAGTGTTGCTCTAACATCACCTATGACAGATTTGTTCTGTCCATGGATAGGGGAACTAATCTCCCCCAAGTCTCCGGCCAGCAGTCCCAGGAGGGGCTCTATGAGGCCAATTTCACCCTTGGCCCGGTGAATGGTTCCTTTGGGGGCCAGTACAGATGCTATGGTGGACAAAGTCTCTCGGTTGAGCTGTCAGCCCCCAGTGAGCCTCTGGATATCATGATCGCAGGTGAGGAATCCAGTGGGTCAAATAATGAAGCCAGAATCTGCACTGGCCCTGCTTGGGGGGCCAGGATTTGATGGTCATGGTGATGGTAGCTATTCAGGGAAGAACGGATATGGAGATGGGGGAGTGGTGAAGGGGAGTTGGAGAAAACAGGCTCAGTGCCAAGAGTATAACCCTCACCCATCCTTCTTCTCCAGGACAGCTCCCTGTCACACCTTCCCTCTCAGTACATCCAGGCCCCACAGTGTCCTCAGGAGAGAACCTGACCCTGCTATGTCAGTCACAGATCTTAATGGACACTTTCCTTTTGGTCAAGGAGGGCACAGCCCATCTCCACCTGCATCAAAGATCAAGGTTCCACGATCAACAGTATGAGGCAGAATTCTCCATGAGTGCTGTGACCTCGGATCTTGGGGGGACCTACAGGTGCTATGGTTCTCAAAGCAAATCCCCCTACCTGTTGTCAGACTCCAGTATCCCTGTGGAGCTTGTTGTCTCAGGTGAGGTGATCCTACCAGCTGTGAGCTTAAGGAGTGACTCAGGATCATCCACCTAGGAGGGATCTTGCTTGAGATGGGAGTGAGTGAACCACAGGGAGGGTCAGTCAGATGAGCATTCACCACTCAGAAATGCAGAGAGACTAACAGTGTTTCCTCAAGTAATGCATAGCCCAACTCCTTCATTGGAATCTAGAAGGTTCCATGTGGACCACAGGAGAGTCCCAGGGAGGCTACGTGGCAGATATGCATCACCGAGAAGAGCAGTGGTCCTTAAGGAAGCCTCCCAGCTCTCACCTTCCTCTTCGGTCTTTCCCAAGATCCTCTGGGGCCTGTAATTCTCTACCCTCAGGGTCACCTAAACAGCTGGTTCAGGCTAGTGTCCTCCATCTAGCAAGTGTGCTCAGTCCCAGGTTATCACTCTCAGACTATCTACATCCTGGTTCCTGTGTCAGTTTCACTTGTGTGCAGGAGCAGGATTCTAGCAGAGATCTGAACAGGGTTCCCAGATGACCAGAGGCTAAACAGGCTCCAGAAGGCAGCATCTAGTCAGAAACAGACACTGGGTCTTATTCTGGGGGAGGAGCACCTAGGCTGAGGTAGTGACCAGGGAGCCTGGCACCCCCACTTTCCCATCCCTTCCCAATGGGCCCTAAGAACCAATCCTGGGCTCCCATGGAATCTGGGTCTAGGTGAGGACTCTGTAGGTAAGAAGGTCCCAGAAAGTGCAGAGCTAGTTACGGCATGGAGCACCCTCTTCTGGAGATGGTGGCTTGGAGAAGCTGCTCTTTGGGCCTCGGTTCCTCCAGGTGTAAAGGAGAAAGGCTTGGCCCAGGTTTTTAAGTTCCTTTCATTGTGGACTGTGACATTGCCTGGCAGAGGAGGCCATGGAAACCCACTTCTGCAGTTCATGTGGACTCCTCTGTCATAACCTTGTTGTGCAGGGTGGGTGCAGGGCCATGGTGGGACATCCAAGCTCCTTTGCTCCAGCTCATTGGCTGAGCTCTGACAGAGTGAACAAGGCTGGAAGTTAGAATCTCTGAGATCAGCCTCAGCTCTGCCACATCCAGCCCTGTGACTTGGGGCAGGAGAACTGGCTGCATGGGAGGGGGCCATTGTGGATTAGATGACTGTGACATGAATAGGGCATGCAAAGACCCGGGAGGACGCTGACACACAGTAGGTGCTGAGGGAAGCAGCGTCATTCTCATTCATGATGTCACTTGTGCCCCAGGTCTGAAAAGTTACCAGAAGGTTCTGATCGGGGTCTCAGTGGCCTTCCTCCTGCTGCTCTTCCTCCTCTTCATCCTCCTCCTTAGACAAAGGCATCAGAACAAACATGGGAAGAAAGGTGAGTAGTCTGACTGACTGGGCCCAGGAGGTGGAGGGCTGTCTGTGTGCCATCCAAGCAGAAGCTCAGGGCATCAGTCCCAGGGAACCCAGCCAGACTGGGGCAGGTCAGCTTAGAACACTTCTGTAGAATCCCACATCAGAGACAGGTGATCTCTGTCTTTGAGCAAAGGTCAGGTATTCTGTGTTCTTTTACATCTCCTGGAACATTTGTTTGTTTTTATTTATTATCAATAAATATTCTATTCGTATCCTTTTTTTTTTCTCCTGAAACATTGATGCAGAGGGTGTTGCTCATTTCCTGCCCTGTAGGAGCCTGGGGGAGGGACAACCCACCTTCTGGCTGAGACTTCTCCCTCTCGTGTAGGTCAGAGAGAGTTGGACTTGCAACTTCCTGCAGGAGCTTCAGAGCCAGTGCACAGGGACAGAGGTCCTCAGAAAAGGTATCTCATGTCCATGGACCTAGAATCCTGTCTGCCTGTGCCCCTCAGTGCCAGCTGACACCCCATTTTCTCCCCAGGTCCAGCCCAGCCACTGCCATCCAAGAAGAAATCCTGTGTGAGAGAGGGTGCTGGGGAGGGATCATAGGGTGGAAGGAAGGGCATGGTGTGCAGATTTCATGGGAATGTGCCCAATCCTGTGGACCTAGTGTCACTATCACACTACCTGCTTCTCTGTTCCTATGTGGAACTTGTCAAGGGCTGGGGATGGAGCAATGTCAGGTGCACTGGACAGGAGATGACCCCTTGTCCTGACCTTGCAGATGCTTCTGTGAAGAACACTCAGCCTTTGGAGAGTATGGAGCTGGACAGTTGGGTGAGACCTCTCTCTCCATCTACAGTGTGGAAGAGCTTATGGTCCAGTTTTCTGAGGAGACAACCTCTGTCCTCCCATCTTTCAACCCTCAGCAACATCCACAGTTGACATCTTTCCTCTGGGACCACTTGCCTCATTTGTGCTCTGCCGTCATTCTCCTGTTACTGGCTTGTGACCCTGTGACCTCTCCTTCTCTCATTTCTGGCTCCCCAGCATCTGTGTGGTTATTAGTATGCTCAAGGTCTCAGAAAGACACAAGAGGCACTAAAATTATATTTTAGAGGCGGAGTGACTACCTGGGGTCTGCAAGGCCCTGGGTTTGATCTCAAACATGGAAAACCAATTAAACATGAGTAAATGAGACCCCACGTGCCTGCAAATACTCCAGTTTATGCAGCCACACACAGGGAGCTCTTTCTTTTTCTCCCCTTTTTTTTGTGTGCATGCCAGTGTGTGTGTGTACATGTGTCTACGTGCATGTGGAGGCTACAGGCCAACTTTTAGTGACTTCTTCATTTCTGTCTACCTTTTTCTCCTGTGTTCTGCTCATCTTGCTCAGCATTTAAAAATTCTAATTTTTGTGATTTTCATACAATATAATTTGATGGTATTTAGATTCCCTCCCCTACTTGTACCTTACTCATACCTTTATTGCCCCATATATATATATATATATATATATATATAT
>VZQC01011202.1:321377-348737 GCA_009823505.1 Rhizomys pruinosus | reverse complement strand
TATATATATATGCCTATGAAGTCTAGTTTGTGTCATCAAATATTCTCAGTGGGTCCCATCCACTCTACCTTGATTAGTCATGAGAACCCAACCAGCTGCCACCAGTTTCCAAAATTTCCTTAGGTGAGGTTTGAGTTTCTTACCCACTTCTCCCTGACTATGCTGGGATTTTGTCTTGTTTGAGCTTTCCTAGGACTTGTGCATGCTGTCACCATGGCTGTGAGTTCATATGAGTAACTAACTGATCAGCCGCCTGGAAAATTCTTTCCCTGTGGTCATTCATAACGTCTGGCTAGTACAGTCTTTCTAACCCCCCTTCTTTAACGATCCCCAAGCTTGGGAGGCAAAAGCTTGATATAGGAGTGCTATTCAGGGCTTAGCACCCTGCAGCCTCTTGTTCACGACTCAGTGGCCAACTGTGGGTTTCTGTGTTAATCACTATCTGCAGCAAAAGGAAATTTCTCTGGAAAGAGTTGAGAGATGAAATAATCTATAGGCATAACTATAAGTCTTTATGAGTCAGTTTAATATGAAAGCTATTTAGTGAAAACTAATGTTAGGCTCTGCCCTATGTCACGTGACCTGTCCATTCTGAGGTTCCTACACCTTTCATCAGTGTCAGGTATGGGCTCCATCTTAGGAAGTCCACTTTAAATCCAATTGGAGAGTGCTTGTTTACTCCTATAATGTGGCACTGGTTGAGATATCTTCCCAGGCCACTTGTTGTGGTTCACAGAGTTCACTGCTGGGTAAGGTTGAGGATTATTTTTCCTTCCAAGAGTATTCATAGTGCCTTCCTGCATTATGAACCCAGCCAGTGGAGATGAGGCTCTGACGTCAAAGCCACCTTGATTTTTCTGTTTCTAATACAGCTATTGTGCAATGTCTTCAGTAATAGGGTATGACCATCCAGTTCTGGTGTACCAAGAGCAGGATTTCCTAGCTTTGTTATGTGGTGTCAGGGACCGAACTCAGGTCCTAATACTTGCACAGCAATCACTTTACTGACTGAGCCATCTCCCTAGACCTGGGAGCTCCCTCTTGACCCAGATCCCTGTAGGGCTGCAGATACAACAGGAGGCAGAGTTCTCACCCTCTGGGGACAACCTCAAGGGTGAGTGACAACATGCTGAAACACAGAGTGAAAGCAGGGAAAATGTTTGAGGGAAGGGGGGGCCGAGTGGGCTGGGTTGAACCACAAGGGAGCACTCATACCAGTGTCTTACAGACATCTAATGCACCAGCACCTGCAGGTTGAGGACAGCAGGGCAAAGGAATTAGGTTAGAACCATTTTTTTCTCTCATGGAGATGGTATTTTGATGGAGCCAATGCAGTTATAAGGTCAAACTACCAAGATAGGAGTTCAGAAATGCAGGAAGGAAACTGCCAGATACCCTTCAGTTCCTGAAGATCCCATGAGGAAGGTCAATACAAATCGTATTTCCAAGCAAATGTCCACTCTGTGGAAATCTTGCTGGAGCTCTCCACAGGAACCAGGAGACACTGTGTTTATCCCACTCTCCTCCTATTGCAGAGCCCACCTAAAGAAGACCCCTTGAAAGAGATGTATGTTGAGGTGAAACCTTACAGATTCAAGAAGTCAGGGGCCACCTCTCCTTCCACCATGTCAAGGGAATTCCTGGATTCGAAGGACAGACAGACAGCAAAAGACAGAGTGAGTCAGGTGAGTCCTGCATGCCCAGGGCACAAGGTCTCAACACCCAGCACCTACCTCCCTCTCACCATCTCCCACTGCAGGATGCTGTATCTGTGGGACCCCAGGATGTGACCTATGCCCAGCTGCTCTTTACGACACCAAGACAGGGACAGAAGAGACTCCGACCACCCAGGCAGGGAAGCCCCAGCTGAGACCAGTGAGCACTTTGCCATAGTGTCCACAATCCCAGAAAGACTTCAACCTGGGAGTCCCAGGTTGTCTGGAGGACATGATCTTTCCCCAGTTGGACAAACATCTTGCCAACCACCCCTGTCACCATGATATTCTTGGAATTTTAAGGGACTTATTTGATTCTGTTAAGCAGTAACTCTACATTTTGTAAATAAAGCAAAATTTCTGTCAATAAGCAATGAATGATTAGAGACACTGAATATATACTTTTTGTCAATTATACTTAAATAAATCTGAAAGTTGAATTATGGCTTAACATGGCACATTTAAGCAGATATCTGGACCATAACTAAATTCCTAAGAATAGAAATCCTGGGGTCCTCGTCATATTGAGAATACAGAAAGAGAACAACTTGTTTCAAACAAAGGAATAGAGATGGAAATGAACAGAAAGAGAAGCTCTGAGCCAGACCATGATGGCACAGGCCAGTAGCCCCAATGTGTAGGGAGGTCGAGACAGGAGATCACAAGTTCTGGGAGTATCTGGGCAACACAGAGTTCAAGGCTATCTTCTGAAACTGAATCACTAACTCAAAATAAAAATCAAAAGAGGTCTGGTACCTTTGTCCTTCTGGTCTGTGTTACCTCACTTACAATAATTGTTTGTACTTCCACTTATTTTCCTGCAAATTCAAGATTTTGTTTTCTTAACAGTGCAGAATATTCCATTGTATAAAAAAAGTACCAACTTTTATTATCCAGCATCAGGTGATGGACATCTATGTTGTTTCCATTTCCTGGCCAGTGTGAACATTATAGCAATGAACATGGATGAACAGGTATCTGTACTGGGACACAGAGTCCTTCAGGTATATGCCTGAGTCATATGGCTGGATCAAGTGAGATACTTATTTTTATTTTTTTGAGATATTTATTTTTAGCTTTTTTTTAAAATGAACTCCAAACTGGGGCTACAGAGATGACTCAGTGGTTAAGATCACTGATTGCTCTTTCAGAAGACCTGTGTTCAATTCCCAGAACCCACATGGTAGCTCACAACCATCTGTAACTCCAGTTCCAGGGGCATTCAATACTCTCTTTTGGCCTCCACTGGTATTGCATGACACAAGTGCACTGATATACATACAGACAACACACTCCAACACATTAATATAAGAGTAATAAAAAGAATATATTTTACAAACCTCCTCACTGATTTCCATATGGCTGCACCCATTTGTACTCCCACCAGCTGGGAATAAGAATTCCTTCCCTAAAAAATCCTCCAATTCAAGTGATATGTGTATGTATGTATGTATGTATATATTTACACACACACACACACACACACACATAGATAATAATATAGAGTATAATACATTAGATATATATTATATATATATAGAACTATGGGTATATAATGTAGCAAGACAAGTTGGTAGAGAACAACAACAAAAGAACTGAAAAAAAGCCCTCTGGAAGACTCAGAAAAAATGCGGGACATGTTGATTAGCAGTTGCAAGAACTCTGGTATGGGGTGGGCGGGCTGAAAGGGAGGCAATTCTAAATTAGATTGAGAACTGATGTATGACCTAAATGAAGGAAAAAGTTTTAATTAATTAATAATAAATTAATAATAATAATTAATAAACAGCCATTCCTTCCCCACAACACCAACCATATGTGTCATCTATATGTTTATTCTGCAATCGTAGCCATTCGGGTGCCATGTAAGGAGGAAAGTTTCAAAGGAACTTATTTGCATGTCCCCTGGTTGCTAGAAGAATATTGAGGCATTTAATAATTACCACCATCTTAGTGCATTTCGCTGTTATTTCTTACCCGAGCAAGCGAACACCGTCTACCCAAACCAAGTTTTTCATTGGATTGTTTGTGGTTTCAATGTTATTAGTGTTGTTTGAACTCATCTGTAATATCTAAGACACGAACCGTCTCAATGCAGACCTATAAGCTGGGTAAAGATATTTTTTTCTATTCTGTAGGCTTCCACTTCACTCAAATGGTGGTGTCCTTTGATGTACAGAAGGTCTTCAATTTCATGAGGTCCCAGTTATCAACTGTTGGTGTTTTCATTCTTTTTTTAATTTTATTTGTTTTCCGAAAACAAACTAAAAACTCGTTTATTCTATTTATTTTTTTATTTTTATTTTTATTGTTATTTTTTTATGGTATGTATTATTTTTAACAATCTAGACACGGTTTCCCGCTTCATTCCAGTCCCCCACCCCGTCAGAGCTCGTGCATTCTGCCAAACATGCTTTCATCTCTTAGTCTTTCTAAATATGTCCATGGGGAAGTTGACCTGTTTTGAGCAGAAATTGTTTCACGGTTTTCAGTCAGTTCTTTGATGCAGTATTTTTGCATTCTATGGTTGTTGTTGTTGTTTCCAAATGCATTATGTCCAACTGCATTATGTCCAACTGCTTTTGTACAGACGGTCATGGGGCCCGACACCAAGGAATATTTATAACTGGGTATTGGCACTAGCATCCACAAGATGAGGGATAACAACTCGGACGTTTTGGTTTTTCTGGGACTGTGTACTGCTACTAACGCAGCATGATGTCCTCTAGCATCCCAAGGCCATTTTTCCTCTGCAAGCGCTGTGATGTCATCTTTCTTTAACTGCTGCAGAGAAGTCCATTGTGTAGATGTTTACCACATTTTCTCTATCCAGGCGTCAGTTGAGGGGCAGTTGGGTTGGTTCCGCTCTTTGCTATTGTGAAGAGAGCGGAAATAAACATGGCCGTGCATGTATCATCTGTGGTGGCGGGAGGCTTGAGGTGTACATGCCTAGGAGTGGTAATGGCTGGGTCGGGTGAAGTAATTTCATTCCAAGTCTTCCAAGGGGGTTCTCCACACTGCTTTCCATAGTGAGGCTGCGAGTGTACATTCCCACCAGCAGGGGATGAGTGTGCCCCTTTCCCCACAACCTCGCCAGCACTTGGTAGCATTTGTTTTCCTTGATCCTAGCAGTCTTACTGGAGTAAGAATGATATCTTAAAGTGGTTTTGATTGCATTTCCCTAATGATTAGTTATGTTGAGCAGTTCTTGAGGTGTTTCTTCTCAGACATATCTAATTCCTAACTTGTGAAGGTCTCTGTTAGGTTCTTTGCTCCATCTATTGAGCGGGTCNAATCTCAAGAGTCACACAAGCGTGCCTTTAATACCGGCTGGGAGGATAACTCCGCCCCCACAGCCACTAGATCTAATCAAGCCAAAGACCACACCTTCAATCCCAGCCGAGGGGATAACTCCAACCTCACAGCCACAAAGGCCAATCAAACCAAAGACAGCAGGACCAAACGATCAGCAATCAGCTCGCCAAGGCACCCAGTTCCTACCTGTCTTCCCCTCTTCCTGCCGCTGGGCTCAAGAGATCTCAAATCTCAAGAGTCACACAAGCGTGCCTTTAATACCGGCTGGGAGGATAACTCCGCCCCCACAGCCACTAGATCTAATCAAGCCAAAGACCACACCTTTAATCCCAGCTGGGGGGATAACTCCAACCTCACAGCCACAAAGGCCAATCAAACCAAAGACAGCAGGACCAAACGATCAGCAATCAGCTCGCCAAGGCACCCAGTTCCTACCTGTCTTCCCCTCTTCCTGCCGCTGGGCTCAAGAGATCTCAAATCTCAAGAGTCACACAAGCGTGCCTTTAATACCGGCTGGGAGGATAACTCCGCCCCCACAGCCACTAGATCTAATCAAGCCAAAGACCACACCTTTAATCCCAGCTGGGGGGATAACTCCAACCTCACAGCCACAAAGGCCAATCAAACCAAAGACAGCAGGACCAAACGATCAGCAATCAGCTCGCCAAGGCACCCAGTTCCTACCTGTCTTCCCCTCTTCCTGCCGCTGGGCTCAAGAGATCTCAAATCTCAAGAGTCACACAAGCGTGCCTTTAATACCGGCTGGGAGGATAACTCCGCCCCCACAGCCACTAGATCTAATCAAGCCAAAGACCACACCTTTAATCCCAGCTGGGGGGATAACTCCAACCTCACAGCCACAAAGGCCAATCAAACCAAAGACAGCAGGACCAAACGATCAGCAATCAGCTCGCCAAGGCACCCAGTTCCTACCTGTCTTCCCCTCTTCCTGCCGCTGGGCTCAAGAGATCTCAAATCTCAAGAGTCACACAAGCGTGCCTTTAATACCGGCTGGGAGGATAACTCCGCCCCCACAGCCACTAGATCTAATCAAGCCAAAGACCACACCTTTAATCCCAGCTGGGGGGATAACTCCAACCTCACAGCCACAAAGGCCAATCAAACCAAAGACAGCAGGACCAAACGATCAGCAATCAGCTCGCCAAGGCACCCAGTTCCTACCTGTCTTCCCCTCTTCCTGCCGCTGGGCTCAAGAGATCTCAAATCTCAAGAGTCACACAAGCGTGCCTTTAATACCGGCTGGGAGGATAACTCCGCCCCCACAGCCACTAGATCTAATCAAGCCAAAGACCACACCTTTAATCCCAGCTGGGGGGATAACTCCAACCTCACAGCCACAAAGGCCAATCAAACCAAAGACAGCAGGACCAAACGATCAGCAATCAGCTCGCCAAGGCACCCAGTTCCTACCTGTCTTCCCCTCTTCCTGCCGCTGGGCTCAAGAGATCTCAAATCTCAAGAGTCACACAAGCGTGCCTTTAATACCGGCTGGGAGGATAACTCCGCCCCCACAGCCACTAGATCTAATCAAGCCAAAGACCACACCTTTAATCCCAGCTGGGGGGATAACTCCAACCTCACAGCCACAAAGGCCAATCAAACCAAAGACAGCAGGACCAAACGATCAGCAATCAGCTCGCCAAGGCACCCAGTTCCTACCTGTCTTCCCCTCTTCCTGCCGCTGGGCTCAAGAGATCTCAAATCTCAAGAGTCACACAAGCGTGCCTTTAATACCGGCTGGGAGGATAACTCCGCCCCCACAGCCACTAGATCTAATCAAGCCAAAGACCACACCTTTAATCCCAGCTGGGGGGATAACTCCAACCTCACAGCCACAAAGGCCAATCAAACCAAAGACAGCAGGACCAAACGATCAGCAATCAGCTCGCCAAGGCACCCAGTTCCTACCTGTCTTCCCCTCTTCCTGCCGCTGGGCTCAAGAGATCTCAAATCTCAAGAGTCACACAAGCGTGCCTTTAATACCGGCTGGGAGGATAACTCCGCCCCCACAGCCACTAGATCTAATCAAGCCAAAGACCACACCTTTAATCCCAGCTGGGGGGATAACTCCAACCTCACAGCCACAAAGGCCAATCAAACCAAAGACAGCAGGACCAAACGATCAGCAATCAGCTCGCCAAGGCACCCAGTTCCTACCTGTCTTCCCCTCTTCCTGCCGCTGGGCTCAAGAGATCTCAAATCTCAAGAGTCACACAAGCGTGCCTTTAATACCGGCTGGGAGGATAACTCCGCCCCCACAGCCACTAGATCTAATCAAGCCAAAGACCACACCTTTAATCCCAGCTGGGGGGATAACTCCAACCTCACAGCCACAAAGGCCAATCAAACCAAAGACAGCAGGACCAAACGATCAGCAATCAGCTCGCCAAGGCACCCAGTTCCTACCTGTCTTCCCCTCTTCCTGCCGCTGGGCTCAAGAGATCTCAAATCTCAAGAGTCACACAAGCGTGCCTTTAATACCGGCTGGGAGGATAACTCCGCCCCCACAGCCACTAGATCTAATCAAGCCAAAGACCACACCTTTAATCCCAGCTGGGGGGATAACTCCAACCTCACAGCCACAAAGGCCAATCAAACCAAAGACAGCAGGACCAAACGATCAGCAATCAGCTCGCCAAGGCACCCAGTTCCTACCTGTCTTCCCCTCTTCCTGCCGCTGGGCTCAAGAGATCTCAAATCTCAAGAGTCACACAAGCGTGCCTTTAATACCGGCTGGGAGGATAACTCCGCCCCCACAGCCACTAGATCTAATCAAGCCAAAGACCACACCTTTAATCCCAGCTGGGGGGATAACTCCAACCTCACAGCCACAAAGGCCAATCAAACCAAAGACAGCAGGACCAAACGATCAGCAATCAGCTCGCCAAGGCACCCAGTTCCTACCTGTCTTCCCCTCTTCCTGCCGCTGGGCTCAAGAGATCTCAAATCTCAAGAGTCACACAAGCGTGCCTTTAATACCGGCTGGGAGGATAACTCCGCCCCCACAGCCACTAGATCTAATCAAGCCAAAGACCACACCTTTAATCCCAGCTGGGGGGATAACTCCAACCTCACAGCCACAAAGGCCAATCAAACCAAAGACAGCAGGACCAAACGATCAGCAATCAGCTCGCCAAGGCACCCAGTTCCTACCTGTCTTCCCCTCTTCCTGCCGCTGGGCTCAAGAGATCTCAAATCTCAAGAGTCACACAAGCGTGCCTTTAATACCGGCTGGGAGGATAACTCCGCCCCCACAGCCACTAGATCTAATCAAGCCAAAGACCACACCTTTAATCCCAGCTGGGGGGATAACTCCAACCTCACAGCCACAAAGGCCAATCAAACCAAAGACAGCAGGACCAAACGATCAGCAATCAGCTCGCCAAGGCACCCAGTTCCTACCTGTCTTCCCCTCTTCCTGCCGCTGGGCTCAAGAGATCTCAAATCTCAAGAGTCACACAAGCGTGCCTTTAATACCGGCTGGGAGGATAACTCCGCCCCCACAGCCACTAGATCTAATCAAGCCAAAGACCACACCTTTAATCCCAGCTGGGGGGATAACTCCAACCTCACAGCCACAAAGGCCAATCAAACCAAAGACAGCAGGACCAAACGATCAGCAATCAGCTCGCCAAGGCACCCAGTTCCTACCTGTCTTCCCCTCTTCCTGCCGCTGGGCTCAAGAGATCTCAAATCTCAAGAGTCACACAAGCGTGCCTTTAATACCGGCTGGGAGGATAACTCCGCCCCCACAGCCACTAGATCTAATCAAGCCAAAGACCACACCTTTAATCCCAGCTGGGGGGATAACTCCAACCTCACAGCCACAAAGGCCAATCAAACCAAAGACAGCAGGACCAAACGATCAGCAATCAGCTCGCCAAGGCACCCAGTTCCTACCTGTCTTCCCCTCTTCCTGCCGCTGGGCTCAAGAGATCTCAAATCTCAAGAGTCACACAAGCGTGCCTTTAATACCGGCTGGGAGGATAACTCCGCCCCCACAGCCACTAGATCTAATCAAGCCAAAGACCACACCTTTAATCCCAGCTGGGGGGATAACTCCAACCTCACAGCCACAAAGGCCAATCAAACCAAAGACAGCAGGACCAAACGATCAGCAATCAGCTCGCCAAGGCACCCAGTTCCTACCTGTCTTCCCCTCTTCCTGCCGCTGGGCTCAAGAGATCTCAAATCTCAAGAGTCACACAAGCGTGCCTTTAATACCGGCTGGGAGGATAACTCCGCCCCCACAGCCACTAGATCTAATCAAGCCAAAGACCACACCTTTAATCCCAGCTGGGGGGATAACTCCAACCTCACAGCCACAAAGGCCAATCAAACCAAAGACAGCAGGACCAAACGATCAGCAATCAGCTCGCCAAGGCACCCAGTTCCTACCTGTCTTCCCCTCTTCCTGCCGCTGGGCTCAAGAGATCTCAAATCTCAAGAGTCACACAAGCGTGCCTTTAATACCGGCTGGGAGGATAACTCCGCCCCCACAGCCACTAGATCTAATCAAGCCAAAGACCACACCTTTAATCCCAGCTGGGGGGATAACTCCAACCTCACAGCCACAAAGGCCAATCAAACCAAAGACAGCAGGACCAAACGATCAGCAATCAGCTCGCCAAGGCACCCAGTTCCTACCTGTCTTCCCCTCTTCCTGCCGCTGGGCTCAAGAGATCTCAAATCTCAAGAGTCACACAAGCGTGCCTTTAATACCGGCTGGGAGGATAACTCCGCCCCCACAGCCACTAGATCTAATCAAGCCAAAGACCACACCTTTAATCCCAGCTGGGGGGATAACTCCAACCTCACAGCCACAAAGGCCAATCAAACCAAAGACAGCAGGACCAAACGATCAGCAATCAGCTCGCCAAGGCACCCAGTTCCTACCTGTCTTCCCCTCTTCCTGCCGCTGGGCTCAAGAGATCTCAAATCTCAAGAGTCACACAAGCGTGCCTTTAATACCGGCTGGGAGGATAACTCCGCCCCCACAGCCACTAGATCTAATCAAGCCAAAGACCACACCTTTAATCCCAGCTGGGGGGATAACTCCAACCTCACAGCCACAAAGGCCAATCAAACCAAAGACAGCAGGACCAAACGATCAGCAATCAGCTCGCCAAGGCACCCAGTTCCTACCTGTCTTCCCCTCTTCCTGCCGCTGGGCTCAAGAGATCTCAAATCTCAAGAGTCACACAAGCGTGCCTTTAATACCGGCTGGGAGGATAACTCCGCCCCCACAGCCACTAGATCTAATCAAGCCAAAGACCACACCTTTAATCCCAGCTGGGGGGATAACTCCAACCTCACAGCCACAAAGGCCAATCAAACCAAAGACAGCAGGACCAAACGATCAGCAATCAGCTCGCCAAGGCACCCAGTTCCTACCTGTCTTCCCCTCTTCCTGCCGCTGGGCTCAAGAGATCTCAAATCTCAAGAGTCACACAAGCGTGCCTTTAATACCGGCTGGGAGGATAACTCCGCCCCCACAGCCACTAGATCTAATCAAGCCAAAGACCACACCTTTAATCCCAGCTGGGGGGATAACTCCAACCTCACAGCCACAAAGGCCAATCAAACCAAAGACAGCAGGACCAAACGATCAGCAATCAGCTCGCCAAGGCACCCAGTTCCTACCTGTCTTCCCCTCTTCCTGCCGCTGGGCTCAAGAGATCTCAAATCTCAAGAGTCACACAAGCGTGCCTTTAATACCGGCTGGGAGGATAACTCCGCCCCCACAGCCACTAGATCTAATCAAGCCAAAGACCACACCTTTAATCCCAGCTGGGGGGATAACTCCAACCTCACAGCCACAAAGGCCAATCAAACCAAAGACAGCAGGACCAAACGATCAGCAATCAGCTCGCCAAGGCACCCAGTTCCTACCTGTCTTCCCCTCTTCCTGCCGCTGGGCTCAAGAGATCTCAAATCTCAAGAGTCACACAAGCGTGCCTTTAATACCGGCTGGGAGGATAACTCCGCCCCCACAGCCACTAGATCTAATCAAGCCAAAGACCACACCTTTAATCCCAGCTGGGGGGATAACTCCAACCTCACAGCCACAAAGGCCAATCAAACCAAAGACAGCAGGACCAAACGATCAGCAATCAGCTCGCCAAGGCACCCAGTTCCTACCTGTCTTCCCCTCTTCCTGCCGCTGGGCTCAAGAGATCTCAAATCTCAAGAGTCACACAAGCGTGCCTTTAATACCGGCTGGGAGGATAACTCCGCCCCCACAGCCACTAGATCTAATCAAGCCAAAGACCACACCTTTAATCCCAGCTGGGGGGATAACTCCAACCTCACAGCCACAAAGGCCAATCAAACCAAAGACAGCAGGACCAAACGATCAGCAATCAGCTCGCCAAGGCACCCAGTTCCTACCTGTCTTCCCCTCTTCCTGCCGCTGGGCTCAGGAGATCTCAAATCTCCCAACTGTTGGTTTTAATGCATGCACTGTTGAGGTTCTACTCAGAAAGCACTTTCCTGTGCCTATAAGTTCAAGTTTATTCCCCACATTCTCCTATAACAGATTGAAGGTGTTGGGTTTTATGTGCAGGTCCTTGATCAATTTGGAATTAATGTGGGTGCTTTCAATCTTTTATTTTTCCTGGATTTTTTTTGTCTTTTCAAGACAGGGTCTCCCTGTAGCCCCAGCTGTCCTGGAACTCACTCTGTAGACCAGGCTGGCCTTGAACTCACAAAGATCCGCCTGCCTCTGCCTCCCAAGTGCTAGAATTAAAGGTGTGCACCACCATGCCCGGCATTTTTCCTGGATTAAAAAAATTGTGTTGATTAAGAATTCCATACAATGTATTTTGATCATATTCAGTCTCCTTCCCCGTCTATCAGATTCACCACCTGCTCTCTACTCTTCCCCATGCCCACTTTGTGTCCATTTCTTTCTTTAGTCCACAAGTGCAGCCTGTCTTCCCCAAATACTCTTGTGTGTGAGTCCATTCCATGAAGCACAGTCACTCCCCAGTGTCATAGCTTCATAGAACACTGACTCCTCCCAGCACTATCAACTGCCAATAGTCCTTCAGGTATGGGTGGGACTTTGTGCCAACAACTTGCACCCTAGTGCTGGATTTTGTATGGGGTGAGTTGGGAAGGTCTTGTGCAGCCTGTAACCGCTGTGAGTTCCTAGGTGCAACTGCCTTGTTCTGTCTGAATAACACTGCTTCAATGCAGTCATCCACTGCATCTTGATCCTAAGTATTTTAACTCTTTTTCTTTAAATTAAAAAAATAACGTATCTCATACAGAATAAATTCTTTTGAGTTGATGTATTTTTTATTTTATTTTATATTATTCCAAAATATGCATATATCCACTCCACACATAAGGCAAAATTACAAATTCTGAAAATAAACTCTAGGTCAATTCCTAAACACATTTAGAGAGTCACATTTTTAACAGTAAAGTTGCACGCAGGTATAAAGATGTATAACTTTGAGGCAGGATGCCATAATTCACTTGGGCAGGTACATCTGGGGTGGTCTGTCTCAGGGGCGGCTGGAAGAGGGTCTCAACTCTGAGTTTTCTTTCAGGGGTCCCTGCCTCGAGGGACCACGCTTTGCCTTTGCAGAGTGAACAGAGGGTCGTGTTTAGGTCTGCTCTGGTCCCGGCGGGCGGCCTTGTGTGTGGGCGGGCTCCCGAGGTACAGGCAGGGCGCCATAATTCACTCGGGCAGGTACATCTGGGGGTGTTCTGTCTCAGGGGCGACTAGAAGAGGGTGTGACTCTGAGCCCTCTTTCAGGGGTCCCTGTCTTGGAGGGACCATGCTTTGCCTTTGCAGATTGATCAGAGGGTCGTGTTTAGGTCTGCTCTGGTCCCGGCAGGAGGCCTTGTGTGTGGGCAGGCTCCTGAGGCACAGGCGGGATGCCATAATTCACTTGGGCAGGTACATATGGGGGTGGTCTGTCTCAGGGGCAGCTGGAAGAGGGTCTCGACTCTGAGCCTTCTTTCGGGATGACGATGTCGTTCTCCAACTGTAAATTGGAGACAACTATTATAGAGGTAATCTCTTATAAAACCGGTAAAACTGCTTTCTTGAATTGACTAATAGACATAGGAACTGTGAAAAGATTATTCTCTATTCAGAACCAAATATAATACTAAAGTCTCCTTAAGCTATGCACTTAAGCAAAGTATATTAATGCAGGAGCTCTGACATCAGCAATGGATTATTCTACCAGGAGATGTTAGCCAGGGGATCCAAGCCCCCACAAAAGGTAAAGGCTCATTGCCTCTAAACTGGGATACCTGCAAGAAGAGAGGCGATAAGGCCCTGCTGTCAAATACCTGACGTTAACATGGGAAAGATGTATTGAGACCACACTTGCAAGTGCACAGATGGTCTCTGGAATACCAGAGAGTGTTACCAAAGGCCACTATACCAATTAAGCGAATATGGGTCTCCTTGAGTCAAGCAAGACTCCTCTGTCAGCACCAGCTATACCTCACCTGCCTGGAAATACTGTGCAGCAGAGGCAGCCATATGCCTGTATATCCCAAATCTAATTGGCTATTGGCTCTCTCCTTGGAGGAATAACCCATGGCTGATGCCACAAGCTTACACATTCTAATGGCCAGGAGATGTTATAAGCCAGGGTAAGACCCTGTCATATTCAATAGAAAAAAATGTAATTCATGGATTAACATATCATCCAAACATCTGTGTCTATACCAAAGTAACCTATGATAACTATTAGCACTGTTTAAATACCTATATAGCTAATTGCTTGTGCTTCATTAGTAGGATTGAAAGGTTATTCCTGGACAAACTGTCAGCCCATGAAAGAAAACAGCCAGAATTTACCAGAGTCCAAGACAACAGCTCCAGAGAAAGTAGACTGTTTTGCTTCTCATCCACCTGTGCCCCTTTTCTAAGCCTGTTGAAAAATCTGCAGAAGAGGGGGCGTGGTAGAATGTAAGGGCTGTGATTGGGGTGAATGGTGAAACTACAGCAATATAGCCTGGACACTCATTTGATTATCTTGATTGAACATACAAGCCCCTCCTGCTGGATGGTGGGACCAAGGGGCTGTGTGGGTTTGGACACAACTGCTTGCAAATTGGTTTTACATGAAGGATGTTTGTACTCATAAATTATCACTTATTGCTAAAAAATGAAAAAAAAAACAGAGAAAGATGCAGGACAGTTATGGCAGAATGCGTGATCTTGGATGGGGTGGGGAGGGGTGGGGGGAAGGGCAGGGCAGGGAGGGGAAAATGAGGGAGGACCAGACACCAAGCACAAGAAAAAAGAGAAAAATATAAAACAACAGATGTGTAACTTTACATTCCATTTTTTAAAAAAATATGACTACATATCTTCTGTCCATATATGGTAATTACAGTGTGTGAATATAAGTGATAGGACAATTCTCGAGCCCATTTAGAGATTCACATTGGATAACACAGTTGCTTTCAGTACAATGAAATAAATAATAAAGTTGCTCAGTTTGCCTGCCACTAGGATTTGGTGTTAGCATCCACAAATGAAAGAAAACTCATTAGCTTTTCTGGGACGTGGTTACCACTAGCAAAATTGCTAGTTCCATCATTTACCAGCAAGCTCATAATGTCATCTTTCTTTACTGCTCATATAGAACTCCATTATGTAGATGACCAGATTTTTGTTATCCAGTCATCAGTTGAGGCACATTTGGTTAGTTCCAGCTCTTTGCTATTGTACAGAGAGCTGCAATAAACTAGCTGTGCATGTATCTTTGAGGTAGGATGCATCTGTGTGGGTATATACCCAGGAGTTGTATGGATGGGTCATGGTGGTGTCATTGAGGGTTTTTTTTTTTTTGTGTTCTTTTGAGGCAAGGGTCTCGGCCCTGCAGTTCCAAGCTGGTCCGGAACTTCTGTAGACAAGCTGGCCTTGAACTCATAGAGATCCATCTGCCTCTGCCTCCCAAGTGCTAGGATTAAATGGCATGTGCCTACCATGCCTGGCTGAGTTTTTAAGGGTTCTCCACACTGCTTTCCAACAATGGTTGTTACCATTTACATTCTCCACCCAGCATTGGATGAGTGTTTCCCTTTTCCCACAACCTCTCCAGCATTTGGTTGTCTTTTGTTTTCTTGATTTTGGCTAGTCTTATTGGAGTGAGTGATACTTAGTGTGGTTTTTTATTTGCATTTCCTTAATTATTAATGATGTTGAACACTTTTTTATGATGTGCAAAATTGGATACTTGTTTACTCACATCAATTACATATATATTAATTGAANGGGAAATATGCCTGAACTGAATTGGAAAATGATGTATGAACTACACAAAGCATCAATAAAAAATATAAAAAATAAACAAAGAGTGTAACTTTTACATTCATTTTTTAAAAAAATTTAGACTACATATCTTCTGTCCATATATGTATTACAGTGTGTGAATATAAGTGATAGGACAATTCTCGAGCCCATTTAGAGATTCACATTGGTATACACAGTTGCTTTCAGATAAAGAAAATAATAATAAAGTTGCTCAGTTTGTCCTGCCACTAGGATTTGGTGTTAGCATCCACAAATGAAAGACACATTAGCCTTTTTTTCTGGGACTGTGTTATTCACTTAGATAATTGCTTCAAGTTCCATCATTTACCAGCAAGCTCATAATGTCATCTTTTTTACTGCATGCATAGAACTCCAATTAGTACCACATTTTTTAGTCTAGTGAGGACCTTTGGTTAGCAGCTTTGTATTGTTAGTGCAATAAACAGTGGGCAGTAGTTGATGGAGATGCCATCTGTGGGTTTTCTCTTCATTCTTCTTTGTCTTTTCTGCTCTTTTCGCTTGGTTTTTTTTTTTTTTGTATGTAAAACAGTGGTGGTATGAGGTCATTGGTAGGCTAGATTGAGGCCGTTTTTGGTTTTTTTTGATTGAGAAAGTCTCCTTCTGGTCCGCTGGCCATGAGGTCGCTTCTGTAGACCAAGTGGCCTTGAACCATAGAATCCATCTGCCTCTGCCTCCAAGTGTAGGATTAAAGGCATGTGCCACCATGCCTGGCTGAGTTTTTAAGGGTTCTCCACACTGCTTTCCACAATGGTTGTACCAGTTTACATTTCCACCAGCATTGGATGAGTGTTCCCCTTTTCCCACAACCTCTCCAGCATGTTGGTTGTCTTTTGTTTTCTTGATTTTGGCTAGTCTTATTGGGTGAGGATGATACTGTGATGATACCTTAGTGTTTTTTATTTGCATTTCCTTAATTATTAATGATGTTGAACATTTTTATTGAGCAAAATTGGATACTTGTTTAACTCACATCAATTAAATATATATTAAATTGAACACTTTTATGATGTATCTCAGCCGTCTTTACTTCCTCGTGGATGAAGTCTCTGTTCATCTCTTTATTCCCATCTTTTGAGTTGAGTCACTTGTTTTCTTACTTCTTGTTTTTTTTTTTTTTTTGTTTTTTGTTTATATATTCTGGATGCTGATGCTCTATTTGATGTATCATTGGTGAAGGTTTCCTCCCACTCTGTGGGTTTCTCTTCACTTCCTTGATTGTTTTTTTAGCGTACAAAAGCTTCTGAGTTTGATGACCTCCCCTCCCCCCCCCCCCCCCTCCCCCCCCCCCCCCCCCCTCTCCCTCGGTCCCACTTATCAGATGTTGTCCTTATTTCCTGTGCAGTTTTTATTTGATTTAGAAAGTCTTTTCCTACACACATGTCTTGAGGTTGCACTACCTTTTTCTTCTATCACCTTCTGGCTGTTTCAGGGATTTTAGGTTGACGATCTTTGATCCATTAGAGCTTTATTTTCCCTCTCGCCTACAGGGCCCACGAGATAGGTGTTTAATTTTGTTCTTCTACATGGTGATCCAGTTTTGCCAACACCATTTGCTGAAGATGCTATCTTTCCTCCATTGAGCTTTTTTGGCCCCTTTGTCAAATATGAGGTGGCTGAAGTTATATGAGCTCAAGTTTGGATCTTCAATTTTGTTCCATTGGTCAATGGTTCTGTTTTTTTTGCCAGTACCAGGCTGTCTTTATGACTATAGCCCTGTAATATAGCTTGAAGTCTGGTAATGTAATCCCCCCAGTATTGCACTTTTCACTCAGGGTTGCTTTAGCTATTTGGGGTCTTTTGTTTTTCCATAAGAATTTAAGGATTTTTTTCTGAGTCTGTGAAAAAGCTCATGGGGATTTTGATTGGTATTGCATTGAATCTGTCATACAGAATATCTTAATCACCTTTATACCCCTTTCCGCAGTGGTACATTCCCATAGCCCCTTCCCCACCTCCTGCCAGAGTTCATGCATTCTGTCATTTATGTTAAGTCCTATCAACTCAAGTTAGGGGTGCTTTCGATCTTTAGATAGGTCTGTTTCAACTGGAAAGTCTTTAAAGATTATGAAACTAATAAGGGACCATGTGGGTCATTCCTGGGAGGGAAGATAGAATGCAGAGATGTGAATTGGAAAAGGGAGTAATGATTAATTAGTTAAGGTTTAATTGGGTGGGCAATGGGGGGGTAGGACACATGAGGCAGTGGGCAGGATAGATAGCACTAAAGGCCTTAGGAACATTCATATGTAAACTTACTGTGGAAGCTTCTTTTGATATATTTGTCTACAGTATAAAAGAGTTTAAATATAGCTAATGTATAACAGGGATTTAATGGTCCTAACAGACACCACAGGCCAGCAAATGAAAAGTCCAGTACTAGGAGTGGACTTCTCTTTTTAGAGTTTTTGACCAAAGAGCTCCCATGGATCCTCAAACAATACTGACTATTGTCACTGAACTTGTTTACCCATCAGCACTCGATGTAAAGAACTTATTGCTGAAGGCACCATGTCCCCAGTCACAGAACAAGCAAGGAAAAGACAAGCTGGCATGATCTCAAAGCCTCACCTATGCTGGATAATTTTCATAATACTAGAAGATGGCACACACATTCCTGGCAGAGAAAAACCATCCCCAGCCTTGCCCAGCTGTGAGTCCTGTGAGCTACAACCACTGGCTTGACAAGAAGTAATTTCATTCTTTTCAATAGCTAGCAGGATAAAAATATCAGATGATTAATTTTCTTTGTCCATTTATCTGTTAATGAACATGTAGGCTGGTGTCATATATTCAATATTGTGGACAGTTCAGCAGTAAACATGGATGTACAAGGATCTTCATGCTGGGTTGATTTGGAATGATATAGCCACATCATGAAGTATATAGTAGTTGAGTAGATAGAGACTCTGAAGGACAGGAAGACACAGATGAACATTTAAGTGAAGGATCGGAGACTCTTGGTCCACAAATGCAGATCCCTCTCAGTGTTGAGTTTTTATTCAGTATTAAAATAATTGATGGGCTGGAGAGATGGCCTAGCGGTTGAGAGCACCAACTGCTCTTGCAGAGGACCCAGGTTCGATCCCCAGCACCCACATGGTGGCTGAGAGCCGTCTTTAGCTCCAGGGGAATCCAACGCCCTCTTCTGATCTCCACAGCATTGAACGACACGGGGGTGCATGGGCCTGCATGTAGACATTCATACACATAAAAAATAAATAAAATTTTAAAAAGTGAAAAAAATAAAATAATTGATGAGTTGAGTTTATAGGAAATATTGTGCCAAGCACATATAAGACATACCATAACAAGTTACACAGAATAACAAGTTAAGGAATGCAATGTATAGATGTTATCAGACAGAGAGACCTTTAAACCAAACTTATGTGTCAGAGACTTATGCTCTCTGAAATGGCTTCAGCCCAACTAGAGTGCTTTCAAGAACTTAAGAACACATGCTTTGCCCCAGGTTTGCCTTCTGGCACACTGCTTGTGATGATCACATAGTTCTTTTGTCCTTTCATTGAACATTAACTTTTGAAGTATGCCACAAGCCATCTAGTCACAAGACATTAACTCTTCTTGAAGTGGCTTGTTATAATGGAGTGGTTGTGGTTTTAGTTTCTGAGGAATCTGCACACTGTTTTCCACAGTGGCTGCATAGTTTACATTATGAACACCAGAATACAGGGCTCTTTTTTCTCTAAGTCCTCACCAGCATTAACTGCTGTTGTATTTTGATGCTAGCCATTTGTAAGGGACAAGATGGCTCTGTTAATATGTATCTTTTTACCATCTTTCCTCCACCTAGTGCTTGTCTTCGTTACATAGACTCAATGATCACTTTTTTTGAAACATATTTTTATTGAAATCTTTAATTTAAAACACTGAAGGTTTCCATTTTACTTAACTAAACAAAATAAGCATGCATACAGTTGAAAAGACATTTTAAAATATAGTACATGTGACTCAGAAAAAATGCAGATAAAAAGCATTAAAGAAAGCATATTAGGGCTGGAGAGATGGCCTAGCGGTTAAGAGCGCCGACCGCTCTTACAGAGGACCCGGGTTCGATCCCCAGCACCCACATGGCGGCCGAGAGCCGTCTGAAACTCCAATTCCAGGAGAACTCCAGTTCCAGGGGAATCCGACGCCCTCTTCTGACCTCCGCGGCATTGCACGACACGGGTGCACAGACCTGCATGCAGACAGTACATTGATACACATACCGAAAATAAATTAAAAAAAAAAAAAGAAAGCATATTATTCTCTAACATAGATACACTAGGGGTCATTACCTCATATGCTCAAAGACTTATCAAAAGCATAATGGCAGGTTAAATAATGAATTTCCTCGTATAGTTTTCACTTTTGTGTGATGGCCCTATTTTTCTCTTAAATGATCACTTTCTTAAAGACATCTAGCTATCACAGAGATGAAACCGCAGAACAGATTCATTTTTCCAGAGACCCTGCTAAATATGGCCCCAGCATCCTGACAGAGTTTCACTTCTCAGAAAAACTGGTGCTCTGCCCTGTAACCAGGCCAACTCTGCTGCCCATGCTGTGGTTTTTCTCCCTTTGTGTCTGCAATGTGGCCTCGCCCCAAGGACTGCATTCATTTGTACTGTTACTGAGTCTTTCCAAAGTTTTTATGTTACCACACAAAGCTGTGGCTTCGTTGTGGCCCCTTCATGTGTGTGGGTTGCTGTACTTTCCTCTCCTTGGCCACCACACCTCAGCATCTTGCTCCATGCACCCTTTCCCTCCAGATTGTTCCCTTTCCTCCCCAGTCAGTCACTCTTACTGTTTTCCCTCTAAATGTGTTTTATTACCCTCTGAAATACCTACATTTCTACTATCATCTTCTACAAACACATATAAATCCAGGCACATATTTACACATATATGCATAATTTTTAATTTATGCCTCATAAATGAATGAAAACATGGGATTTGCTCTCTGAGTCCTGCTTATTTCACTTTACAAAATTATTTCCAATCGCATTTGTTTTCCTCAAAATATTAATTTCATTATTCTTTACAGATGAATAAAATTCCACTGTGAAACTACATTGAATTTTGTCAGTTCTTCAGTTCAAGGGTGTTCTAGTTTGCTTCTCCATTTGCTGTGACAAAAACACTCTGACCAAAACTAACTTGGGGAAGAAAGGTTTTATTTGGCTTAAAACTCCCTGGTCACAGTTTATGACTGGGGGTAGGAGCTCAGGACAGGAGGCTGGAGGCAGGAGCTGAAGCACGGGCCATAGAGGAATGCTGCTTACTGGCTTGCTCCCCTGGCCCATCCTCAGACTGCTTTCTTATACTGTACAAAACAATCTGCCTACATTGGACTGGGGCCTCCAACATCACTCAACAATCAAGACAATACTGCACAGACATGGCCACAGGCCAGTCCAATGGAGGAAATTCCTCAGTTGAGGTTCCCTCAACCCAGGTGTGTCAAGTTGACACTAAAACTATCCAGCACAATGGGCATCCAGCCGAGGCCATTTTCTGGCTATTGTGAGTCATGCAAAGATAACTGGAAGGCAACCATCTGTGGGAGGTGCTAACTCAGAGTCCTTTGGGTTTATGTCCTTGAATGCAACAGCCATGTCTTATGCTTATCCTATTTTCAGTCTCTGAGGAACTTCCACACTGACCATAGTGCTTATACAAGTTCATATCTCCACCAGTACTGTCCAAGAGTTCCTTTTTCTCCACTTTCTTAATAGGATTTGCTGTTTTTTTTTAATGATAGCCACCCTAGTTTGCCTTTGCTTTTCATACACACACACACACACACACACACACACAGACAGACACACACACAGACACACACATGCACTGCACTGTTTCTATATTCACCATATTACACTTTTTGTGCCCTCTTCCTTACCCTGTAAACCCTTTCCTTCCCTCCTTGTCCCCTAGTGGCTACACCAGCAGAGAAAGTGGCATTTCCCCCTCCAGCAATCAGTAACAGTCATTAGCTCCCAGCAAGGGGTGTGACCTCAGGGCACCTCCTCCCAGCATGGTGGGCAGCTGGAGAGCAGGACCTGTGCAGGCATCCATAGCTGCTGTGTCTCATGGCTGTGGCATCAACATCACCTGGAGAACAGCACTGCATGGCACTCTTCCCCATCCTTTGACCCCCAAGGTCTTTCAGCCTCTCCTCTGTGATGTTCCCCAGGACACAGAAGCAGCTGGGGCAGAGGAGCTCTGATGTGCAGAGAGTGGATGTTAACGCAGTGAGACATATCTGGTCAAAGTGTAGAGAATGTGACTCATGACAGCCATTCTGACTGGGGGGAGATGGAATATCATAACAGTTTTATTTCCCACTGTATTGTCCACAACCTTTCCCCTTGGGCACTTCTGCATGGCACAGTCACCTGCTAACTCCAAGAAGAGCTGTATGAGTGGCAGCTGATTCAGTAGGGGTTGAGAGTTGTGAGAAAATTGCTGGTGAGTCTGATTGGCCTGACTTCCCATTATGGGCTGACAATGGCCTCTTGAGTCCTCAACCTGTCCCTTCCTTTGTACTGACCACCCGCAGTGTTGTTTTCCTTTACTCCACCCAGAGTTCTAAGGTCCCTTTAAACACATGTAAGGACAAGGTGTTTTGTGCATGGAAAAGGAAAGGGAGGGCTGAGAGACTCTTGTCCTCATGAAACATTCCAAATAGAGGTCAGTGTGTACTCTGCTCCAACAGATGGACATTTAAGTCCAGACAGGGGGACACTCAATGTAAGCCATGCTATGAAGTTGGGATTATCCTAATGCTTCCAACTTCAAGAAGAAGAAATGTTAACGTAAGGATTTTGGAGAACTTGGTTAGCACGTCTCCCACATGAAGTAATGATAAACGACTAAGGTGTGCTTGATAACGACCATGACTGATCAGTACCACTTGTATACAGGAGTAACCACATCACACTGTTCATGTGCACATATGGTCAGGCCTCACAGCAAACCTTGTGTATCATGGTGAGTACTGCACTATTCTGTGATGTCACAGCACATAGAGCCGTTGAAATAGCTATCACCATTTCTTGTTATGCAGGCAGCCCTGTGCATGAGCCTCTGACTATGTCTCCTGGTGGGAGGACAAAGACAAAACTCACAAAATTTTCTTACAACCACAATTCATTTTCTTAAACACACTTTTGCTGAATCTGCACTGATTTCCATGGTGACCACATCAGTTTGCACTCCCAACAGCAGTGGCTAGAGTTCCCCTTTCTTCACGTCCTTGTCAACAATTTCCGTTGCTTATTTTTGGATCTAAACCATTCTGACTAGAGAAAGATGAAACTTTAAAGTGGTTTTCATTTTCATTTCAATGATGACTAAAGATGTTGAACAATTTTTAAGTATTTCTCATCCCTTTGCATTTCATCCTCAGAGAACTCCCTGTTCATCTCCTTGCCCAATTTTTAATTGTGTTGTTTTATTATGATTAGGTTTTGGGTCTTCATGTATTCTAGATAGAGTCCTCAGTTACAGGTATAGCTGGGAAATGTATTTTCCTTCTCTGTAGATCGACTCCTCATTGTATGATAGTGTACTTTACTGTAAATAGCTTTTAGGAGTCAGGTGTGGTGGCTCATGCCTTTAATCCTAGCACTTAGGAGGCAGAGGAAGGTGGATCTCTGTAAGATCGAGTCCAGCATGGTCTACATGGTGATTTCCAGACCAGCTGGGGCTACAGGGAAACCCATCTCAAAAAAGAGTAAACAAAAGCCTTTTTGGTTTCATGTGTCATGTGTTGGAGTTGGTGCTTGCACTACAGAAGTGCTGTTCAGAAAGCCCTTTCCTGGGCTTATGAGTTCTATGTACGCAATGATTTCTGTCATGTCTGATTCAGGGCATCTAGTCTTATCCTTGATCCATGTGTGTGTTTCAGGCATTTAAAACATAGGGATCTAGTTTCATTCTTCTGCATGTAGCTATCCAGTTTCATCAGCACTGTTTGTTGATCATGATGTCTTTAATGTATATTTGTGCTCCTTTGTAAAAATCACTTGTGTGTAAATGTGTGGATTTAATCCTAGATCCTCATTTCTATTCCACTGATCAATGTGTCTGTTTTTTTAAATTTTTAAAAAAAATTTTTTAATTTATTTTTGTATGTGTATGAATGTACTGTCTGCATGCAGGTCTGTGCACCCATGTCGTGCAATGCTGCAGAGGTCAGAAGAGGGTGTTGAATTCCCCTGGAATTGGAGTTCTCCTGGAATTGGAGTTACAGACGGTTCCCAGCTGCCATGTGGGTGCTGGGGATCGAACCCGGGTCCTCTGCAAGAGCAGTCGGTGCTCTCAACTGCTAGGCCATCTCTCCAGCCCCTGTTTTTTTAATTAATTAATTAATTAATTAAATTTAAAAATAAATAAATAAATAAATTTATTTATTATCTTTTTATGTGTATGAGTGTACTATCTGCATGTAGGTTGGTGCACCTGTGTCATGCAATGCCACGGAGGTCAGAAGAGGGCACCGGATTCCCCTGGAACTGGGTGCTGGAAAATGAACCCGGGGCCTCTGCAAGAGCAGTTGGCGCTCTTAACTGCTGAGCCATATGTTCAGCCCAATGTGTCTGTTTTTATGCTAGTACCATTCTGTTTTTATAATTATAGCTCTGTAGTATAATTTGAGATCAGGAATGCTGCTCCCTCTGGCAGTTCTTATATTGTTCAGGATTATTTTGGCTATCCTGAATTTTTTTGTATTTTTATATCTAATTTGAGATTGTTTTTTAATTTTCTACAAAGGACTGTGTTGGGGTGTTAATGAGCATTGCATTAAATTTGCAAATTTCTTGTGGGAGGATGGCCAGTTTCACCATAAAATCCTACATATCCACAAGTAAGGGAGGTCTTTCTATCTTCTGGTATTTTCTTTATTTTGTTTTGTCAATATCTTAAGTGTTTATTAAAGTCCTTCGCTTTCTGATTAGATTTATTCAAAGACATTTCATTGTTTCTGAGAGTATCATGAATAGATGATTTCCCTTAGGTCTTTGTCAATGTATTTTCATTGGTATATAGGAAGACTACTGATTTGGGGAGCGTAAATTTTATGTCCTGTGACTTTGCTGAATGTATTTATGAGTTCTTAGAGGTTTCTGTGGATGATTTAAGGTTCTTATGTATATAATACTTAAAAACGTTCAACATTTTTAGTCATCAGGGAAATGCAAATTAAAATCATTTTGCATTTCTGTCTTACCCCAGTCAGAATGGCTAAGATCCAAAAACAAATGACAAATTCTGGTGAGGATGTAGAAAAGGGGAAATCCTATCTGGCACTGACGGAAGTTCAAGCTGGTGGAGCCAATATGGAAATCAACAGGAAGAGTCATCATAAATCTAGATATTGATCTACCTTTTGGTTCAGCCATACCACTCTTGGGCATATACCCAAATGACTATCCACTACTACAGAAATATGTGCTTATCCACATTGACCTTTTCAGAGAAGTCTGGAGGTGGAAACAAGCTACATATCCATCAACTTATTAAAGTAAAGTGATTGAAGGAACATGTATATAGTGGAATATTATTCACCTCTTTAAAATCAAAATTATGAAATTCATAGTAAATGGATGGAACTGGAAAGAATCGTCCTGAGTGAGGTAACCCAGACACAGAAGGATAAATGTCACGTGTTCTCTCTCAAAGTTGAATGCAATCTTTGAAATTCTAGATATGCATGCTTTAATTTTAAAAGCAAGAGATCTCAAAGAGCTAATAAACAGACATTAGGGGAAGGCTTTCTAGGAGGGGAGGTGGAATGCACACATATAAAGTGGGGAAAGGGAAATAACACCATAAATCAGGTTAAAGGGAAAGGGGAAAAGGAGGGTAAGTCAGAGGAGGGAGTATTGGGAGGGGTAACATTACAGGCAAGTAGGAAAAGCCATATGGAAACCTCCCAGTATAGAACATAATTATAGTATATACATATGTATTATAAAAAGAGATTCAAAGCCTTATCTTATAACAGGGTAAATTACCTCTACTACAGAACATAGAATAGTAAAGAAAACAGGAAATACCAGTTAGATGTAGTGTCATATTCAGGGATCAGCAGTCTGCAGACTTTGATTCTCTGCACATTGGATAGTGTGTTAATCACTATCTGCTCTACCTGGAAAATTCCCTCCTGAGAGTTGAGACATGCATTAACCTGTGGGTATAACAGTAATAATAAGTAATCTGAATTGTATTGTGCTTTCTTCTTATGAAATGGCTTTTTTTGGTCTTTTTGAGATAGGGTCTCCCAGTAGCCTCATCTTACCTGGAACTCACAATGTAGACCAGGCTGGCCTTGAACTCACAGAGATCCACCTGCCTCTGCCTCCCTGGGATTAAAGAGTTCTGAGATTAAAGGCATGCACCACCACACCTAGCCATATATTTAATAAGGTTTTTAAGTGACTTTTATTTGGAATCAACATTTATTAGTTATATGTTTTGATGATTTGCTACTATATTTTAGTAGCTTATGAAAGCAATGCTATTTTACTAAATAAACATTTTGATAAAAGGTAAGTTTACAAAACACGTAAGATGGGACAGATGTGAAGTTTAGTTGCACAACATTTTCCCAACTTATGAGACACAATGTGTTTGGTTTTCAGGATTCAAAATAAGATAAAATCTTTGGGGTAATCACATACAAAACACAACAACTTATTTTTTATCATTTTAGCATAAGAATAAGAAAGAGTCTATAATGTTTCAAAAATTACAAATTAAAAACTCTTTTAAAGAGCACTGATTTTTAGTTTCAAGCATGAAGGAAATACTCCTTCCTCCTGCCGTTCCAATTCTTGAATTATCAACACACACCCACAATAGATTGTAGGTTCCTCCAACCCTTCATCTGTTTCCTCAAGTTTCACTTCACCCAAGCAAGCCTACATCATATCCCAGACCACAGTAATCCTTCATCTCCATCCTCTTTGTTATACCTCAGAGTCCTGTAGAGTGAGATGACAAGGAGCAACTGCCACACCTCCATGCTCCATTCTCAGCCTCATCAGAGAGACCTCAGTGGAGCGAGTGAACATTAGGTTGCAGTCAGTCCTACTTGGTACCACTCTGAGTTGGACCCTCCCTTCTCGGGACCGGATAGTGCATCTGCCTTTGCTTGGATCAGAATAGCCTAAAATTACATGGAGAATAGTTTCTTTCCTCAAGATACTATTTTCCCTCTCACAAAATAATTATGATACAGGAATTTCATTAGAAAATGACACTCTAGTGCCACCTGCTGTAAAATGTATCTTTTTAATTTTTTTTATTATTTTTTTCTTTTTATTTATGCTTTGGGTATTTCATACATCATTTTCCAATTCAGTTCAGGCATATATCCCCTGCGCTTCCTCCCACCCCACCCCTACCCATCCCAGATCATGCATTCTGCCATAACTTTTCTGCATCTTTCTGTTTTTTTTTGTTTTGTTTTGTTTTCATTTTTTTTAACAATAAGTGACAATTTGTGAGTACAAGCGTCCTTCATGTAAAGCCAATTTGCGAGCAGTTGTGCCCAAACCCACACAGCTCATGGGTCCCACCATCCAGCAGGGGGGGCTTGTATGTTCAATCAAGTTGATCAAATGAGTGTCCAGTCTATATTGTTGTAGTTTCACCCTTCACCCCAATCGCAGCTCTTACATTCTACCGTGCCCCCTCTTCCGCAGATTGTTCCCTAGGCTTAGAAAAGGGGCACAGGTGGATGAGAAGCAAAACAGTCTACTTTCTCTGGAGCTGTTGTCTTGGTTTCTAGTCAATTCTGGCTGTTTTCTTTCATGGGCTGCCAGCTTGTCCAGGCATAACCTTTCGATCCTACTAATGAATCACATGCAATTAGATATATAGGTATTTATACAGTATAATATATAGCCTTTCGATCCTACTAATGAAGCACGCACAATTAGATATATAGGTTTTTTTTTTTTTTTTTTTTTTTTTTTTTTTTTT